>JACEIK010005780.1:24079-40035 GCA_018107945.1 Datura stramonium
TAACTCATCTACTAGAAGCGAAAATCTTTCTTTTTAATTAACACATTCTTTTTAATTAGCATTCAGAAGTCCTTTAAACAAATTTTGTCAAGTTGAAAGGGTTATGATCCAACCCCTTTCAGCCCAAGTAATTTTTGGGCTAATTTTAACCCAACTTATTTATTAGCTCAATTTATTCAGACCCATCCATTCCTACACACCCAACCATTGACACCCGTATAACTAAGTGCTCGTTACAGCTAGATGTTGGGTTGTCGAGTTATGACCGTTATTTAAAATTTTGATCCAACCCAAGCAAGCTTTCTGCGGACTGTAATCCAACCCGTTTATTGACTTGTCCAGTTTTGATCCAATCCACTCATCCGTTACCCCCTACATCTATTCTTTATTTAGTTAATTATTTTATCTTACATTAATGGAGTCAAACAAGTCATTGGAATAACACATGAATGGTATTATGGATTTGAAAAAAATTATTCTTACATCAAACTAACCATTAACTAGCGGTTGGAGTAACATAAGAATGCTCATTATTGATTTGAAAGAAAATTCTTTTTCTAATCTTACATCAAACTAGCCTTTTGAGTAACACTGGAAATGCTCATTATTGATTCGGAAAAACTTTCTTTTCCTAATATTGATACATCTATTTATTATTTAGTAAATTGTTTTATCTAACATTAATGGAGTTTGACTAGCCGTTAACTAGCCATTGAAGTTACACCTATATATATATGTTACTATTTTGGAGATTGAAATATATAATTCTTCTTAGTATAACAACATCTCTACCCCACAAAGGTAGAGAAGATTTGCGTACATCATACCCTTTCAGACCTCCCTTGTGAATTTACACCGGATATGTTATTGTTGTTGTTATCTCTTCTAATATGCTGAGTTTTCTTTCTTGATTTTCTGTTGTTTGTGTTCCTAATATATAACTGGATGAGCTTATTGAATTTTGGAGATGTCTTATTCGTTCTTGACACACCTTAAGCTAATTCTATTCCGCAAAGAGTACTGTTTTTACAACAATCTATATTAATTGGCAGAGGGCGTGTATTTGTAAAATTACATTGGATATGTTATTGTTATTGTAATACCAAATAGTAATCTTCAATTTTTTTCCTGTAATAGAAACACATAATAAAGTGAAGTCAAGATACTTGTGAGTAGTAGAGGCGGATTTGGATGTTGGATGCGGATTTTTGGGAACCCAGAAATTTCTTCACAGACCCTATATTTATATTTAGAATATACTAAATATATTAAAAAATATTTGTTGAGNTAAAAAATATTTGTTGAGAATCGAATAAGAAAATAGTCTTTTGGTCCATTTATAGAAATAAAACTTGCTTTAATTTTATTGCCTTTTTAAATAATAATTTAATTTCTCTTAAACACATATAATAAAGTTTTCTTTTAATTTAAAATTGTATATTCATCAAGTGTTCTTTATTCGGAAAGCATTTTAAATGTTTATTACATATTTAAAGTTCATGAATTAATATTTTCTTTTAAATTCTTTTTGCTTCATTTAATTTGCCATCGAAAATGGTGAAACTTATGAATTGTTTTCAGAAATGCAAATTAATAATTGCATTCTGATAAATCAATTTTTTGTTCTTTACTTGTTGAACTCACTGTACCAAAGCGCTACCTTTTTACTGGAGAAACGGCAGAAATTAGGGTTTGATGTCTGTTTCATTCATGTCTGGAAGTGCCAAGCGACACCATACCGGAAAAGGAGGAGGAGGTGGTGGAGGCTCCAATGGCGATTGTGAGCCGTCAATGGATAGATTTCCAGACCACATAATAAGTCATATATTGGAGAAACTGGATTTGGAATCTCTTTGCACCGCCACTTGTGTCACTCCAACTTTCCGTTCCGCCGTCGCACACATTCTCTCTTCTCTTTCGTCTGTCGATCTTTCTGTAAGTCAATTATCTCGAGTTCATGTTAAGTTAGATATGTTGTTCCTAGATTATCGAAAGCTATCGTTAGATTTGTATACTTGGTTGATCATTATGAAATGAGATGAGTGTGAATAGAGTGGAGTGGAACTTCAGGACTTATATAGTTGGCATCATTTAATTTTGGATTGCGATGTAGTTGATTGATTGATTGAATGTCTTGAGATTGCTGTGGCAGCGAGAATTATTTCTGAGTTTATTGCTGGTTGATTTAGATTGACCTATTTATCTATGCTTTACTAGTATGCCAGCTAATTTTGCTGGAGGCATTTTTTGGGCTTCACTTTGCTAATGCCTATGTGGGCATTGGAAGTGTAGCAAGTCCAAACATTCATGGTAAATTAGTCTGATGAATCCTCTGATTGTTGAATTGAGTAGAATGTATATAGAGCATGTAAATAGATTGGGATTGAGACGTCATTGACTGTCTGTTGGCCATCTTTAGTTTGTTAATGCAATTTTTACTTCTGGGATGAAGTTTTAATACTAGTATCTCTGATTTCAGGGATTTTCTCTGGATGAAGAGTCTCTAAAGCATGTTGTGCGTAGGGTCCAAGGAGCCAAGAGTTTAACTATTGATTGCCTCCAAATGAAGAATGACTCCTCCATTATCAGTATTCTCAGTGAACACATCGAGGATTTGAGTTTGCTTAAATGTCCCTCTCTGTCTTACAACATTCTTAGTGCAATTGGAGAAAGGTGTCCCAACTTGAGGTATTCTCCCATGTCAAACTTCATTTTTGCTACTTTCAACAATTGACATATATTGGCAATTGTTATGAAATACTTCATTGGTTTATAGTTTCACATCTTTGATATTAAGAGCTTTACAAGTGGTTGCAATCATTTAATCAGGGCTTAGAAGACGTCAATTGCCTCCATTGTTGGAGTTTCATACGTTATTATCCTGAAATTCTCTCTGCATAAATGGATTTTATTTAGTTCTAATAGTGAACTTGAGCCATTATATTTCAACTCGCTGAAGCTGATCTGTATTTTTATTTTCGATGTATCTGAGACAGATCTGTTAAATCAAATAACTTGTGGCATGCAAGTTATTTGTGAACCAATTCATTTATCTGTTGAAATTGAATTTCTTATTTGTTGACCCTTGATATTGTATCTGAACTTCTCTAGGTTGTTTGTGTATAAAAAAATTCGAACTGTGTTAGATTTTGCGCTCGGCTTTCATTAATTTCACTCTGTATCTCCACCTTCAGAAGATGAAACAATAAAGATAATTAAGTCCATTGTGGTGATGCCAACAATATGTTGCTTTCATTCTTTGTCACTTCTCGCTGGATTTGTTTCCAACGTATCTTTTCTTCTTTCCCCTTTTTCTTTTGCTGAATCAGGTCCTTGCTTATAGAATTTGCTGGGCGTGAAGCACCAGAACTTTTCAAAATGAAACTTAGAGAAATGTTCCAAAAGATTTCCTTGTTAGAGGTAAAGTATTCTCATCTTTCACATATTTCTCGTCTCTTCTTCAAATCGTCCATGATGCCTCTTCAAGATTATTACTCTTAGGACAAAGAGTTTTTCATTTGATGGTCAATTTTATGTGCTCTTTTCTTTCCTACAGTCGCTGTCCATAAAAATCCATGGGGTCTTCTATGATGCATTTGATTTACAATCTCTTGAAATTCTGCCCAAGAGTGTCAAAAAATTGAAGTTACAGCAAACAGATGGACACTTACCTATCCTCTGGATACATAAGATGAAGAATATTCATTGGTTCAAATTGCAAGTCTTGTCTCTTGTCTTGGACGTTATGTCAGATAACCTTCTCTTCACAATTGTGGAATCTCTTCCCCTTTTGGTAGAGCTGGATCTTGAAGACGGACCTTTTACAGAGACATCAATACAATGGGACTTGACCAACGATGGGCTAGAGTCTCTAGGGGTCTGCCGGCATCTAATTACCCTCTCAATTGTTCGAAGTAACATATATTATCTCACTTCATTTACGAGAGTGAACAATATGGGCATGTTCCTTCTTTCTGAAGGCTGTAGAGGGTTGGAATCAGTGAAACTTGGCGGGTTCACAAAGGTTACTGAAGCTGGATTTTTGTCAATTTTGCACGCATGCCAGAACATGAAGAAATTTGAAGTGTTGAATTCATCTCTATTATCAGACTTGGCGTTTCATAATATGAGAGGAGTTTCAAGGTCCTTAATTGAATTAAGGTTATTATCATGCAAGCTTATAACTAGTGAAGCTATGGAGGAATTGTCCTTATTTAGTAAATTGGAGGTACTTGATGCAAGTGGGTGCAGAAGCATTGCAGACCCTTGTCTCATCTACATATCAAGTCTTACTACACTCACAAAACTAAGCTTAGCAGAAGCTGATATTACTGATATGGGTCTTGCTATTCTTGGTAGAGGAAACTCACCCATCGCGCACTTGTGCATCAGAGGCTGTAAGAGAGTAACTGACAAGGGAATTGAGCTTTTATTTAATGATGAGGGGAAAATTTGCAAGACATTATCATTGTTGGATGTTGGTCAAATACCCGGAATATCTGATGTAGCTATTTTTACCATTGCATCTGCTGCTCAAGCATTAACTGATTTATGTCTAAGGTTCTGTTTTCATGTGACTGATGCTGCTGTGAAGATGTTGGCAGATAGATCAAATCACAATAGTAGTTTACTGCAAAGACTTGATCTTTTTGGCTGTCGAAGTCTGTCTGATGATCTGATAATGCTACTTCTGCACAAGTCTTCTTTCCGTGGTTTGCGCTGGCTTGGTGTTGGATTAACTCTGTTATGCGATAAAAGACACAATTCCTCTGCAATATTCAATACACGACCCTGGCTGGTTGTGTGTTTTAATGGCTGCGAATTTGGGTGCCAAGATGGTTGGCAATTTCATTAATTCAATGTCTGATCTATTATGCATTAGTTAACAGAAAAGTTTTTTTTTTTTTTGAAGAATCTGTATAATTCAAGATAGACCTCATCTTTGCTATCTCAAAGGCTGGCCGCGTACCTCTACATGTGCTTTAATCTACAGCTTCTCTGTGATGCATGTTGGATTGCCTACAAGGATGCAACCACTCTTTTGTGTCTCATTTTGCTTGAGCTAGACATTGTACTGCTTTTTTATAGCCTTTTTCCCTAGTGCAGCCTAATGTGTAATCTTCTGATTGTTATGCTTTATTTGCTCTCTATTGTATGAGCCTTTTGAATTGCAATGAATATCACCCTATAGAAAAGATCTATCTTCTTCATTCTCGAGAGAAACATCACTTTATTTTCACTGTTTTGAATGAACCATTATCGTTGATCAATGAATTGCATCTTCAACAGAAAAAATTAGATAGGTTCTTTTATAAAACTATCACCACCGGCCATAGAAAAGGATAAAGCAGTGTGTTTTTGCACTTCAAGTGAACTTGTAAGTTATTAGTACTCATACTCCAAAAAGAGAGGTCACCTTTATACTAATGCTATTAGAAATTTAACTTCTATTTATTTCAACAGTAAAATTATGACCGCTAGAAAGTAATGTAAAGCATATTAAAGGGCAGAAAGATCAACAGCCAGCTAGAAAGTATGATGAAGAAAGCTACATGCACTGGTAATCAGTTTACGTTAAAAAGGTACAAACTATACAATTTACGTCCAAATAAGCCTCTATTACCACAGGAATCTTGCACTTCAGGGAAGACTATCAATCATGTCTAAACGCATGCTTGAATTATAATTTCTGCCATCACACTGTATTAGATTTTACAGTTGGGAGTCTATGCAAGTAAAAACAGTATATGTAGATAACATTAATTCATATAAGTATACGAGTAAAATCAGTACTTGCAAAAACATTACTGCAACCAGGGAAGAACAGGAACGAAGCATACTCTGATTAAAAGCTTCTAAGCCAAAAACCTCTACCACTTTCTGGCACGTCCATGATTGTGCCCACAAGAATCGCAGGTAATAACATATGGGGAAACTAACACTAAGGCAGAAGAAAAAACAAAGTTATTACTTCGATTCCTATATTCCATACATGTGATTCCTACACTCGCAAAGATGTAGCTACTTGCTACAGAGGAAATACAATAAGAGCAAGAAAGCAATCTTGGCAATACATCAGCTTTTAAATAAATGCAGTTCGTCCGCCCCTCCTACTATGCCTGTCATAAGCAGTGTTGAATTTGTCAACAAACTCGTTCATTGTACTGCAAGCACCAAATAAAGGAGGGACGAGAAAGTTGATGTTAGAAGCTAGTTGAGCTACTTTTACCAAATCACAAAATAACTTGTCATAAAGATCAAATTTAAAATTTAAAAAAGAATCGTAGAAGCCTCAAAACGTCATACCTAGAGCAGTTGGTGAACATGGCTAGGTAACTAACTAATAATGTGTCATTATACTCCTGCACCAAAAGAAGAACAATTTATAATGATAGAATCGGAAAGCAGTCAAAATATATTAGGTGCACTACAACAAATATAAGATCTCTAATAAGCAATTTGCAGTCAATACTCGAACTAGTAGTCACCATTTACAGATCTTGAAGTTCTTATCAGGGACACCAATAAGAATAAACCCAGTGAACTCTAGTGAAGATACACACACACAGGTGTCTGCAACTCTATTGAATAAGCTCAAAATGCACTCACCATCAAGAAATCATCTTTAAATTTCTCCGACTCGATAGCTGGTAATCTCCTTAAGAGACTAGAGACCTGCCTCAAAAGTGAATTCTCACAAGGGATATCACCTGCATCCACAGCAACTACAACATTAAAATCCTTGGGTCAAACTGCCCTATGAGATCTCCTATTTCATGTAGATAATTGAAGAAACTCATGAGGCTAACATTTGAGGAGCAGAAATGTCAAAGGAAAAGACAATCCCCTTCACTCATACAGTTTCTAAAGCTATCAAGCATCTGGACTCACCGGTCCATCCAGGGAAAACTTAACATTTATTCAGGTTGTATAATATAATAAAATATTATCAGGATTAGGCGAGTCACCAGTTAAGGCACTTCCTTCACAATCAATTTAAATTAACTTCAAGTCCCAGCAAGTTCAAGATACCTTTTTGCATTGCAAGCAGATAATGATGTAGCACTCTGATTCTGCTATTCAGCATCTTAATGGCACTATGTATGCCAGTGAGGTGGGCAGCCACTGTAAAAACAGAACATGTAAGTCCTAGACAAGCTTGGCCACTGTTGAGCAAGAAGATGAAATAGCAGATGATTCTAGTTTTGATAAGCACTGTGAAAGCTTGGAATGGAAAAAGAAAATTGAAATTAACGGTGCTCACACTGAGTTGCAGCAGAACCTCCATCAGATGGTTTAAGGTGAGCAACATGATCAACAGAAATCCGTTCAGCTTCAACAGTCTAGCAAGCAACAAGATATTTGAAAAACAAAAAGAATTTGGTTAAGGTGCTCCCAAGAACTAGTTGACAAGACAGCAAAAATTGAAAAGAATGTACCTCTATCTGGTAGCTTGCTTGGACAAAAATAAGCTGTGGGATTCCATCAATGACATGCAGCTCTTGGTACCAACAAACAGTTTCAAAACAAAAACATTAGGCACCAAAAGAACTTATTTCCCAAAAACATGGTGTTCCAACAGAAGAACCCACTCCACAAACTTGAGTAAGAACTTTAAGGTGACAAATTTTAAAGGCTGCAGCTAAATGATGTTACTAAATACATTTTATTCTAACAGGGACAACAAGACAAATTTCTGCCAATAAAAGTTGCCACATTGATTTCAAATATTTGTCATACAGCAATGGTCATATTGACTATATACGCACCGCTTTCATAGATAGTAAGTGGCAGGTCCTTCTGTGCATGATTGATGGAAGGATTGAGAAGCACGTACACAGGACTTTCATTGATATCCATCAACTGATACAAAGGAATATATAACAAGGTTTATCGTCAAATACAAAATATTCTTATTGTGGATGGACAATAACTAGGGAAAGAAATAAGATCGATTAGAAAGTTAAAGCAAATTAATCATCTCCAAATAAGTAATACTTGAAGCATGGGCCTTGACTGGCATATCCCATCCCCAACCCCCAAAATGAAACTACCTCCATAAACAAAAGGAGATGTTACAATAGCCCTACTCCACTAAATAATGGTTGCGACCATGAAACATCAACAGCATCTTGCTTCTCTTTTATGGCGGCAAGCATAAAAAAGGCAAGAACTTCAACGTCTACCACCCCAATATTGAACAATCTTTTTTTAAAAATTTTTTTTATGGATGAAACGGTACAATATTGAACAATCCGGTTTCGTGGAAGTCTTTGTCTCAAAGAAAGGAAGCTATCTCAGAATAACATGTAAATGTCAATGATTAAGAAGTATTTCAGTTGGGACATAGGCATTACCCAAGAGCAAATGAGACTCAAGAAATATCTTTCAGACAAGAAGCATACATCATAATATCTACTCGCTCTGTCTCAATTAATGTGACACACTTTCCTTTTTAGTCAGCCTTAAAAAGAATGACACATTTCCATATTTAGTAACAATTTATTTTTGAAATGTCTATTTCATCCTCAATAATAAACCACACAAACATCTATGACTTGTTTTAGACCACAAGATGCAAAAGTCTTCCCATATTTCTTGATTTCCATGCCCAATCAAACTACATCACACAAATTGGGACGGAGGGAGTAGCTCTTTTAACATGCCATCAAAAGACGTGCAATTTGCCTCAGTTGTTAAGGCGAGGCGGATCCAGAATTTAAAGGTTCCGAGTGCCACATTGTTCAAATAGGATAAACGGGTTGGTTTTTTCAGTTTCATATTACGATTCGGGTTATTTATTTTTTTTGATTTTTTATAGATAAATCGATAAAATATGCATATTTAGCAATATTCTCTTTTAGATATTCTGAGATAGATACCTAAGCAATCCAAATTCTTTTAGTAGAAATTAAAGGTCTTTTAGAAAGAAAAAGATTTTTCACATTAAAAATTCAAACTTGTATAAATCATCTAATAACGTTACTTTAATATATTCACACTTCATTGCCTTTATGTGTTGTTGCAGATATGTAGTTGAGAAATAATCAAGAATTGTAACTTCAATCTAGTCATCCTCGTGCGAACCTCAATGAAAGATAAAAATAATCTTTAAAATTCAAATACTCTACCATATATAATAATATCCATCATTTTTAAAACTAGAAACTTTTTCTTAAAATTTAATATTTAAATATAAATTTAGTTAAAATTTAATACTCATTGATATGGATATATATGCACGCAATTCTCGTATCAAGAGATTACTTTCTCTGTTTATTTTTACTTGTCATGTTTCGCTTCACGAAAGTTAATTTGACTTATTTTCAAAGTTAAATTGAATTACATTAATTTAATATCTTAAATTTAGATATTCAAAAACTAAAAGTTGCAACCCCTTTCAAATTGATATGATAAAAAAAAAATGCACCTTAAAATATAGGTAAAAATTCATATAGTTTAACTTTCAAAAAGTAAAATGTGACAATAAAATGAATGGAGAAAATAACACTTGATGAAAGAGGAATTAAAAAGAATCAAGAATTAATTAAAAGCAGAAAGAGTCAATATATTTGGATCAATAAAGAGCAGAAGTACAGAAGTACTAACAAAAAGACAAAAATGAAAAAGAAAGAGCTGAAGAAGATCTTTGCAGCAAGCTAAAGAGCAAACAAAAAATATAATTGCTGCAGGTCAGGTTCGAACACCCGTCAGTTGTATGGTATGTTCAGGCTTTTACCACTGGCACCCTTGGCTCTTTCATAACTTAGGGTGCCAAGACTAACATATATATTAGTTTTTATGCATATATATATAAGGTATACAAATATTTAACCGAGGCGTCTGGATGCCATGGCACCCCCACTCTTATACGTAGATCCGCCCCTGGCTGGCTTATCAACTTTGCATGAAGCAGTTCCTAAGGCAAAATAAGTGTGGCTTCAGGGTTTTGATGGAGTAAAACGCACCAGTTCACGACTTGAAACCTTTTGCATTCTAACAATTCTACTTTGGATTACAAACAAAGGGCAAAATCAGCTGACAGAACTCTGCAGTCAAGTTACCAAAATTCTAGTCATCCTAATCATTCTTCCTTGACTAGTTTAACCTTCACCCTAATGTTTATAACACCCTAAACTTACTTGATTCGATGGTGGATATTAGTAACCCAGAAAAGCACGAATGAAAGGCACCAAGACTATAAGGTTTACGAGCAAATTTTTAAAAAATGTAGTTCTAATGTTCAAAGATATAAATCAAATCATTCCCCATAAAGAGTATAATGCTGAGGCATCTCGTATAAACTTGTGATAGTTTTCCAATACCAAATCATCCAAAGTTTATGACACTGACATCAGCACTCTTCTTCACTCTGATACTAAAACCATTTGCACAAGAACAGACAGAGAATATGAATCGATCGTCTTTTTTATATATAAGTATATATGTAACACATGCTTGTTATGGTGCCAATTCTCCACCTCCAATTTACAACTTTTGCTTCACCCTCTACCTACCACAAGTGAATAGAAAATGCAGCCATTTGTTTTCTTGAAATACACAATTTTCACTACTAACCATTATTAACTTCCTGAGTAGCATCATTCTGTAGAATTTATAGTCATATTTTCCCTTTTCCCAGATAACCATCCTCTCTTTTGCACAAGGAAAAAGTTGTAATAGGAGTTATCTTAAGTTCTATCTTTCTCCTCTTAATTAACAAGCAAAAAATAATAGAAAGTGACAAGTAAGTTTGAAAGAAAAAAGAATTCAACAGGGAGCTCAAAGACAAGTTTCCGGAGAAGATAAGAACTCACAGCTTTGTGAATATGCATATCTGATTCTTGTGCATCACTCCCTGATGAATACCATCCCAGTACATAAAAGTTAGGGAAAACCTTCTTATCTGCAAAATATTCCCAACATTAGTACTATGACATACAAGCTTGACTTATATCTACCATGTAAGTAAAATTTTAACTATCAAGTTATCGAAAGCCAGCTACAGGCAATTGTCAATCTTAAGCATAAGTTGGTAATTGTCTATCATAAGCATGAGCTGCTACCTTGCAAAATAAGACAACTAACCTGCTACAACAGGATAAACTACTTCAAAGCATATATATATATTGACAGTGTATATAAGTTAAATTTATGAGAGGATATAAATTTCAATCCCAAACTAATAGGGTGATGGATCATTTATATGCTTTATTCACAACCATAGCATTCAAATACACAATAATTTACCTTTTAAATCAAATTAACGATTCTATAAAACTGGAATTATGAATTTTAAGGCAAAAGAAGAAAACTAACAGAGCTCCTGCTTCTTCTCGAGGAAAGCGCGGTCGAGGGAGTGAGTAGCGGGATCATACAGAAGTTCGAAGCTGTTGAAGATCTCGACAGTACGGCCACTCTGTACGCCGATCACACAACCGAAAACCCTAGGAGGTACGGAAGGGGAATCGGCACCGTTGGAGGAGTGGGAAGGAGGAGGCTGAGACTGGGATTTGACACGAGTGTAGTGATCCGATACGTTGAGTATCACCAAAGGATGGAGCTTAAATGTCAAGCCGCTGCTCGACGATGACGCCATTCTCGCCGTTCCTCTTGTCGGAGTTTCCTTATGGTCCGCCGGTGAATAGATTTTGGAGGAGAGAAAATTTCAGTTTCTGCCGTGGGCTCTGATTCTAATGTATTTTCCTATGCGCCTTTAAGCTATTTATGTATAACATAGATAATTGGATTATTAAAATAAAAAAGTATTTAAAAGGATGAAAAAAGAAATTAAATGCAACATCAGATTTTAAAATTAAAAAAAAAACACTTTTTTATTTGTATAAATTGATATATTGTACTATAAATTTCAAGTCTACCAATAAAAATTGGAAAAAACACATAAGTTTGCCTTCTAAATTTATTTGAAAAAGTCACTTATACACCTTAATTTTACAAACGCTCAATTTTAATGTTATTTTTATTTTAAGTGAAATTATTACCACCTAAAAAGTTATAACTAGATTTTGTTTCAAATTAAGCATAGTGTGTTCGATACGAAGGATGTTTTTTTATTTTTTCGTGTTTGTTAGTTAAGTATTTTTCTATTTTTTCATTTCTAGTCATATGTTTTAAAAAAAATATTATTTCCTACTGAAAATAGCGAAAAACAAGTACTGAAGTAGTATTCTATATTGATTTTGTCCTTCCGACCCCCTAACACATCTCATCTTCCGCCCATTTCGTAGCTCCTATCCTCACCGCCCCGCCCCTGCTTCCCATAATATTTGATTATATTATATACAAATATCTCTTTCTTACATATTAAACGCAAAAAAATAAATAACAAATCACTTATTTTCATAAAAAATATTTCTCCTCGTACTAAACACACCCTCGGTTAAAACTTTTTTATGTGATGGTACTATAAATTTCATCACCTTTTTATCAACATTTGGAACAGACTATCTTAGGACTGGGCCTAAGAGGGATGGTTGAGAATAGAATTTTGGGCTTGAAGTCAAAGGAAATATGGGCTGCATCGAATCAAGGGTAAATTTCACGAAATAGCCACTTTTTAGCCCTATATCAAAAAAGTAACCACTGCAATGGTGTTTGAATTTTCAGAATTGAAATTCCGAGATATCATCACGGAGTTTCAATTGCTAACTTCAAACTTCATAATAATAACTGCTTTTTTTTAATTATGACTGCAAAATAGTTTTGGCATCGTCGATAATATTATCAAGCCATTCAAGCATTTACATAGCAATCATAGCATAGAGCCCGTTCCAACTTTGGCCATATTTGTTTAAACCCTCGTGAGAATATGTTATTTTTCTGCTAAATTTTGTTATTTTCCTGTGTTTAAATACGCAAAGAAAAGAAAATAAATAATATTCGAGTTAATAAAATTCACTGTGTTTCCTTAAAGAATTTAATATCTTCACTGTATTTGAAGTTTTGGTTTAATTCCTCCCGGGATAAAACGGATATACCTGTTAATAGTGTAGCATTACCTCAAACACCAATAACTTCGTCGAACTCTAAAAGCAGTAACAAATCACGCAACAGACTCGATTTTGTTTGTTTGAAAATATGCACAATGTTCGAAAATTCTCTATCAAAAAATGAAGGCAAAAGACCTTTATTTATAGCCAAAGATCCAAAGTGAAGGGGTGTAAACACACCTGCTCAAATGGTGTCTGTTCGGAATGGCTATCATTGAAAAATAAACTTTTCAACTTTCTCTTCTCTCCAATTTATTTCTCTCAATTTCCTAATTCACACTCAACACTTAACTCCAACAAATTTCTCATTTCATTTTCATGTCAAATACTTTAATAATGATATCAATTTAATCAATATTGATTACAACTGTGTTAATAAAAATTTTATCATCATCCTATCGATATATATAACTTAAAACTCTTATATACTAAATATAGTAAGTTGATGAAGTTGAGAAATTAGGAGAGAGAGAAATGAAATAAAGTAAAATTGCCTTGTAGTTGAAGATATAGCAGAGGACGGCACCGACTCTACACGATACCTCTCATTCATCAAATCATATTACCATATATGTATAATGTATAGCTAGGTTTACCCTAATTAGAAGAAATTGGTCGACGTTATGCACATAATTGAACAAAATAGAGCCCTTTTTTTCTTTTTCCTTTTAACTTACTATTTGGGTGTTTGCAATATTCCCCTTTGTTCTCTTGTCATTTGTAGGCATCAAACTTAGACATCACCACATTATACTCTTTTACACGGTATGTATATACTATCACTTCTCATCTTTTGCAATATCTTTGAAACACAACAACCCCCTCTCTTTCATTTGTTAGTGTGTTCTCCTTGTCCCAATTTGATCGGAATGAATTCGGGTATACATTTTTAAAATTTTTTATTATAAAATTTATGCATTAAAAATTACACAAAAAAATACTATAAGTCAACGTAGCAAGGACAAGAGGAGGATAAGCATCCTTTACCTCCAATTCTGAGATTGTCTGTTCGAGTCATCAAGGGAGCAGAAAATGTGAGAACTCCTAGGAAGAAATTCAAAAGAAGTCAACATACCTAATGATCCAAAAAAAATTAATAAAAAGTTGAGATAATTCTAGAAAAAAAATCATAATTATACGATTTAGTATAGTATCAGAGCAGACAAATATAGGTCATGATTTTCGACTTTCGAGTCTCATTGAACACCCTTATGAAAATAAATTCTACGCATTTGGTTCATTTAAAAAAAAAAAAAGAAGCCCACACATTCGGAGATGATTGACGCATAATATAAATAAGTAATGAAATAAAAAGATACTCAATACACATAATAGTAAAATTGTACTAATATATTAGGGAAAATGAAAGAAGTGAATCTAAGTGTTTAGACTTATATGGTTGAATGTTTATGTAAGGAGTATATTTTTATGTACGTACGATATATATATATAGTTTCTGTGTGTGATATGATCCCTTAACCCCACGACTACAAAATCTCATTCACTAGATACTTTTTAAAGTAGATAATGAAGCTGAGGACATGAAGTATTCTTACAAAGTTCACGTGCAACCACAATCATATATTGCTACTTAATTGACACTTCATATATCCTTACCCGCTTCTGACGACGAGATTCAAAATTTAAAATTTAATTATGAATTTATATAATAATTTTAAATTAATAGAAATTCACGTAAACTCATAAATTACCTACTATATTTGCATCCGAAGGTAATGGAAAAATGGGCGAGATAAATGAGATTAAATGACGTAACATACACAAATTCGTATATAATTGATCCCACTAGCTACTAGGGATTGAGATATAAAGGGTCAGTTTGATTTGAAGACAAGGTACTAGAATTGAGATTAGTTATGATAAGATTAATTATATTGGAATTACTTATTTTGGTATTATTTTTTATTGACTGTTTGATTTATTATATTAAAAATAACATACATGACATAATTTCTAAAAAAGTTGTTTGTTTATAAAAATATCCTCCATTTTATTTAGCAGAAAAAGGGATTGAAGGATCTCAGAGATAATTTTTTTCATTTTCAATATTTTATCCCGAAATTGCTTATAACTCTAATACTATTATTTCATCCTCCGATAAGAATAACTTGTCCCGATTCTCATTACTAATTAATTCTGATATAATTTATTCAAAATTAGTAGCCAAATAAAGAATAAAGCAGTACAAAATTTTATCTCTAAACTATTTATTTTTATCCAACATATCAAATCGATCCCTACAAATATTATATTTCCTCTTTTAGGATTGAGGGTATAGAGGTTTTTGGCTTGGGAGTTTGGAGGGGGTTGGGATAATGGTGGAGCCACTTTTATTCGAGAAGTGTCAAGTAACACCATTTTGTCAGGAAATATGTATTGTATAAATAGATAAATTTTATCAATATATTTATTTTTTTATATTTTGAAAATTTGTATTTATCTATTTTTTTAATATTTTAAATTATTTTCGCAAAAAATGGTAAGGTATTAACTTTGCTTGGGATTGTTCCTAAACCCCACGTGGTAAGGGCAGCCACATTTGCGTACTATCTTATCATCAGAAAGAGAAATGAAAAGCCACAAAGTCGAATCCAAGTAAAATAAATAGAGACAAATTAGGAAATTATATTATTCTTCTTTGGAGGAGGGAGGGCTGGTGTCAGTTACTCACCTAGTGTTACAGTGGAAGCTTTTATATACTTCATTTATATTTGAGGTAATTTGATTGAACATAAATTTTAAAATGTATGAGAACATTTTGTAATGCTTTAAAAGTATATTTTTGTGAATTTTTTATTAAATAAACAGATTAAAAAAGAGTAAGATATTAATATTTGTTAAATAATAAAAAAATGTTATTTCTTTAATATCAATTAAGAAGAATGTGTTGCATATATTAAGACAGAAGGAGTATTGTATTTATAT
>JACEIK010005780.1:50700-103152 GCA_018107945.1 Datura stramonium
GTTTTTTATATATAAATTTGTATTCTATGTTAAATATATTGAGTTTAGATAAATTCATATCATTACTCTGTATTTGTCGAGGTAAATAGGGGGTATGATACAGGGACATGCCCAAATGGTTCAATGGATATGGGGGTGCTCTATAAGTTAAGCAACACACAGCAATAAGTCAAATAACTTTTGTTCGGAATTTAAACTTTATGAATTTATAAATTATATATATCGTATTCTCTACCAATATGATTGGAGAATTACAGTCTTTTTGAAGGGAACGATTTGTTCAAAAGTGAAGTAACACGTTTAGGAGAAAAAATCAAGATGTGCGTGGAGAGTGTTAACACGCATTATTTGACATTTTTCTTGATCTTATTGTAAGGTATGAAACCTTGAGTTCCACATCGATTAAATAGGAAATTGATATGGGGCTTATATAATTTTAGGCTCTTCCATCTAATAATAGCTAATTTTTGGAATGTGATTTTTCTAAATTATATTAATGATATCAGAACCACCCACTATCATTCGTGCCCACCGTGTCTTAGAAATATCTAAGCACCTAACTTGTTATAATCCTGTTGCAAGGTATGAGTCTTGAATAATTTTAAGTGTACTAAACTGACTCTGTAGAACCGATTTGACAGTAGTAGTAGCATCATTCCCAAGTCTAAAAGAACAACACTACAACTCCACTAAGAGAGAAAATTCACTTCCTAGCTATCTTTTTCTTCCTGTTTTTTAATAAATTGTATCACAAAAAAAAATAGTAAAAATTTGTACTAGTACTGCATGTTCCATTTACAATTCCACCATATTCCTGACCTCCACATGACGAAAAAATATTTTTGGTTTTATTTATTTATCAGTATATATATGTAAGATGTCCCTACTACTCCCACTGCAAAATGGCAACTGGCTAGTGTAGTTTTAGTTGGAGTGCAAGCATTAAAAAGCTGCCAATTCTTGGATTGTTACTTCCCTCACATGTAATTTGGGTGATTTGACACACTTGAAAGTCCACCCTTTTTGCCATATTGAGAATCTTTCTGCTTTCTGGTGTTCTTGGGAACCTTACTTCTGTTTTTTACAATTAGATTTTGTTCTGCAATTATACTCTGTGGGGTTAAAATAAAATTTTAGGTATAATAAGTAATGGTATCATGTATGAACAACAAGTACGCCACGATCTCAAGTAAGCTGATATTGATTATATGAATCTTCACTGATTATGATATCGCTCCATTTAAGGGCATATCTATCCAATATTCTATCATGTATTTACTACAAAAAGAAATACTTAAGAAGAAGGAGGTCCGTAACCTAACCAAAAAAAAAAATTCTCAAAGTAGATTAGTCGCAAATTAAACAATCCATTGTGACAAATTCCAGGTCCAGCACATTTTGGTTTTGGTGAGCTAAACAATACAGATAAAAGATATTGGCCCACACCCTAAAAGAATTTCACAAGGGTATATAGGGAAATAGATCAAATATATTTGATATGGAGAGCAACAGAACTTAGCTCAATGAATCTACTTGAATTCAACCATACCAGAATTCAAAGGAGACCACATTAAAGTTAAAGTACAAATCTGCCTTGTTTAGCAATATTCAAAAAATGACCAAGAGAACCACCCACCTAGAGTGCACCAGAGGATCCCATCTTGGACATGAAAGTAAAATATTACACAGCACAGGAGAATGTTAATTCTTTCTGAGGCCTCGCGTCGTACTCAGATGTGATCATCAATTATAAATATCCTACCAAAAAGCATTGCCAATTTGGATATTTCATCAAGTACAGAAGCTGTTTTACATTCCAGGCAATTTGCTAGCCTTTAGGCTATACTACCACTGCTGCCTCCTACCATGTTTTGATTTACAGAATCTTTAAGAAGAACAGCATCATATATGCAGGAGACACTAATACAAAAACACTTACATTAGCCTTGAGGAATCATGCCTTGATATCTTGCAACCATTTTCTCCGACTGGCGGACCTTTTCTCACTGGACAAGAATCTAGGAAGACTAAGAAGGCTATTAACCCTGGTAACTCCCTCAAGGGCTGACCATTCCTCATCTTGTGCAGTTGAAAGGCACTCAGCTAGGCTTCTCTTAGAATGTCCAAGACCCTTATCAGCAAGCTGTTCTTCTATTGACTCGTCAACAGGAACTATCTCGCTGGCATCTTTTGTAGCACCTGAATGTTCAAGAACAGCGATATGAGAAGCTGAAACAGTACTACTATCTGCACTTTCATGGTTGCCATCTGTAATAATTGTCTTCATTTCCACTTCAGGGGCCTTTGTCAAATCATGTTGTGTTGCTGTCACTACGGCATCAGGTGCAGGTACACGGTCCAGGAAAAGGCATACCACAGCACAGTCATCAGTCTTTGATGTGGGGTACTTCAGCCTCCAAGCTCTTGTTGCACAGTCAACAAGAGCTCGAGCAGCAGTAGCGCGACTTGGAGCTGAGGCCACAATATCCACGGCTTCCTTATTCGAAAGGACATCCCAAACCTATATAGCACAAGAAATTACATTGTGAGACAGCTAAGTGTTAACAAATGGAAACAGAATAAACAGTCATAAAGAAGGTGAAATTTAGTGTGTTTCCACGAGATGTGGTAGGATTTCTTTTTTGGAGGGAAATAATGTTAAGTGAAAAAAGTACCCCATCAGTAGCTAGAACAACAAACTGGTCCCTATCAGTAATGCGGTGATAATACACATCAGGGACAGAAATTAAACCAAAATCCTTGAGACAAAAATCACCAAATGCTCTGGCCATTGCCAAGCCAGGAGAGTCACTGTTTGGCAACCATACACGTGCAACCTCTGGCTCATCTTGCAATGCAAAAACCCTGCCTTTGTATTTATGTATTCTAGCAGCTTCTCCTACAAGGAAAAACAATTGAAAAAATAAATTTAAGCACTTTCTTCAGAAAAAAAAAAAAAAAAAAAAGATAACTAAATCTCAGCTTCTGTAGTATGTATTGAATCAAGGAGAGAGAGAGAGAGAGAGAGAGACTTGGAAGATTAGGCTTCAAATCTACTGTTAACTGTACAGCCATTAAATAGTTGTCTTTATCTCGAGTTGCCAATACTGCTCTTGAGTCACCAACATTACCAACTATTATATCCTGGCCCTGAGACATCACAAAAAGATCAATTAAAATACTTTTGAGATGCTGACCAATTAAAAAAGAGATAGAATAACCAAATATGTGGCAGAATCATGCTCAACCCCTCCCACTCAAGCTTAATAATATTCTGCAGCTAGGATGTTTCAAAATATCATGAAAACCAAGTGATAAGTGCTAGAAAATTGTTCAAGTATAATTATCAAAGAAATGTTTTAAACTGGTGTGTTTTAAATAAAAAGGAAAATCCTTTCACTATTATAGAAACTACCTTAACCACCCTTATGTCTTGAACCACTTTTTTTCTATATAAAATAAAAGTGTTCTCGTCTTTTGAGTTACTTCCAACATTACTTTCATATTTGCAGAAAGTTTCCTGTATTCATGATCATTCTGCAAACTCTCTTTGTTGTCCTACTCTTCTATACAAATGGATCAAATTGATAGTTCTTGTTTTCCTTAGAAGAATTTCTTCTACATTAGTTGCTTAGTGTAGAAATTCAAAAACTTGTCATATCCACAAAAGCTATTTGCATTAATTTCATAGCAATCTCGTGAAGCAAAGGGAGGAAATATGCTTTTAGAAAAGCGTTTTCAACATGCTTCAAGCCTTAATATTCTATGTTCTTGATTCATATATTCCGAAGTATTCAGCAATCAAAATCCACATGACTGGTCGTAAGAGTTGACATGCACTCAACAAAAGAGACGTTGATTGAGAAACATCACGAATGTAAATTTCTCAAAGTATCAGGAATTAAATCATTCAAGAGACATAAAAAGAAGGAAAAAGAAAGTCCTTTAATTCCAACGGCAATGTGACACATGCAATTGAATTTCAAAGTTCACAATAATATTTTTAAACATGTCTAACTGAACATGAACAAATAACAGTATAGATGTATGGGTTTCCAAAATATTGGTCCCATAACATGACTTTTTGAGAGGTAGGTCCAGGAACATGACTTCGGCAATAGTGAACATGCTTTTGGTGATTAAAAAAAAATAAGGAATCCCAGGTCAGACACAATTTTATTGAGTGGATCATCATATAGGTGCGTGCAACTTGTAGACTGTATACCAATATGATGAATTTAGACCAAGACAATATCTTGTTAAATTCAGTTTAACCACGGAAGAAGACAAATACTACAAAACATCCAGTATAAAAAGAGAGAGCAATCAATAGAGAACTTTTTGTCAAGGACTCCATCCACCTTTGTATGTAACAAAATTTTATTGAATGATATTTGAATGGATAGAAAGAGACAGTACATAAATGACTGTATCATGTTTTCATGCTTGATGTACCATGAAGTAGTATAGGCAAGGACATCAAAATTGATAATCCTTCAAAAAAAAAAAAGGGGACAACGAATAGCTAGTAGCCAATGACTGGCAATTCAAAATTAGCTCACTAATTGCCCCCAGGGATTTGATTTAGGGGTAAGAGTGCAGTGTGTGATGTTTTGGTTAGGCGAGTGTCATGGATTCGGACCCTGCTATAGATAGAACTCTGGTATTTAAGTGAGAAGGGTAGAGCGGGCCCATTATCCACAGAGTTTAGAACTGTGTGCCACTAGTCCTCGGGGATTCATCAGCTATAAAAAAAAAGTATCTCACTAGTCTGTTTCTATAATTACTGTATAGCCATTTCTAAGCACCCAACTATTTTTGAAATGTTAGGGAAATCAACCTCGTTATATAAATAGTTTAATTTAAAAAGTACACCATTAATCATGTTGACTGCAAACAAAACCAACATACCTAACAATACCAAAATGCCTATCATTCACTACCCATCCCTGGCACCTCTAAACGTCCTTTTCATCAGAGGCGGACCCACATGAGAGCTTGGGTGCACGTGCACCCGTAAACTTCCGAAAAAATTATGCATATATATGCATATATATCTTGAGAAATTACTATATACTAAATTGTGCACCCTACAAATTGAAAGTTTGATGGGGGCACGTTGGTCGCAGGAGTGGTTTCCCTGCTTCAGACCCGAGTTCGAATCCATCTATTGTCATTAACATTTTTTTGTTTTAGAACATCTGTTTTTGCACTTTAAGAAAAGAGTAAAGAAAGCAAACGATTGAGCCAAGAATCGAACCTGCGTCATTGTATTAAGTTCTACACAACCTTAACCACTAAGCTGTCATTCTCAATAGATTCAGTTGTGTTAAAGTTTAATTATAACCATATTTCACCAACATACTTGTATTTTTATCACTGCTCATGCTATCGGCGATCAGTCCGACACAGTATCCCTTAGTCGTTATTGAAAACTGCCCACTGTCTTCAAACTCTTGGTTCGCCTCTACTTTTCATGTGTCTACTTTTCACCATCTTTAGCTCTCTACTGAAATTGTGTTGTTTCTTTTTGTCTTTGCTCCTACTTATAGTCAGTTCTACTCCTTTGATTTTTGATATGTTCTGTTGATTCCTACCTCAATTATTGTATTGTTGGGTTATAGTTTCTGTCTTATTACTATTTGCTCCTTTGTAATTATCCGTTGTTTCTTGTACTTTCGTTAGTTCTTTTTTCTTGACTGCTTTGGATTGTTTTTCTTTGAGTTGAGAGTCTTTATCGGAAACTGTATCTCTACCTCTAAGGTAGGGGTAAGGTTTGTGTACATTCTACTCTACCCTCCCTAACCCCCACTTGGTGGGGCTACACTGGATATGTTGTTGGTGGTGGTATTGAGTCCTACTTACAGTCAAAATACTCCACTGAGAGCTTTGGATGAATTGACAGTTGTTCTTTATAAAAGAAATAATTCGATACAGTTCTACAATATGGGTACAATAATTCCGTGTAAGGTAACAACACAAGTGGAGAAAGTGGAAGAAAATAGAAGTATGAAAAGAGAAAAAAAGAATGAGGGATGATGGAGATGCTAAAGAACACGGGACAGGGCAAAAAGAAGGTACGAAGAAATTATGGGGAGAGAGGTTTAGGTGAGTTCTCCTTATTCCAGTAGTTCTTATCTGCGAACTTAAACAGGCTATGTTGGCTGTAGTCTAGAAGAAGAAAAACTCCCCTGAAACACCCTATATAGCAAACTTTGGTGTACTTCAGAATACTGAAGATCATACCGCAAATAACTATGATTTACTTCTTTTGTCAGAACATAGTAAATAAAAGACAAATACTTGGACGTTGATAAAAATGATAAAAGTTTTTCTTTTTGATAAGTAACAAACATACAAGGATACTATCTTTTTCTAGTCTGCAACACAGTCAATAATTTCAAATGCTTCAATTCCAGAAGAAGTTGTAGCTAACAGAAAAAACAATAAGTATTTACCTGCATCACCAAGGAAACAGCAGTTGACCCACTACAGAAACAATCAATAGTTGGGTGCAACTTGAGTTCTTTATCCATCGACCGGAAAGCTTTTAATATTGACCTTTTAAGAGGAAAATGTATTTCTGGGAACTTTTCGTTGCTCTCAGCTTCCATAGCTTCAATCAAATCATCATCCAAGACATCATCAAGATGTGAACCTCCATTAGTATTTCCGTTCTCAGAAGTATTAATTTGATCACCACCGGATTTAACTTCCCACTCTGAACACAGAAGAAATGGAAGAGTATCTCGAACTTTCCTTGCCACCATATGGCCATAGGGACCGTGTCCATCAAATACTCCGCAAAAGATTGTGTCACTTCGCGAGCAAAAATTCTATTGTAGAAACATTCCAACCAAGTCATAAACTGACCCAATAGACAAGACCAAATTAATTCTTTGTTTTGACAAGTAATGGAGTTAATGAAATGCACCATACTATACTTACACTTTTGTAGGACTCAAAATTTCAGTGTGAAACTGGAATTGTTAATTGGGTGAAAGAAGTGTCACAAACAAGAGCTATATGAGTTATTTTGCTAGTCCATCTACCATAATTGATGGATGAGAGGATCATAGATATGAATCTATGCATAAGTAAACGTCAATCTACACAGTCAAAATTCAGATGATGCATAATTAAACTTACACCGGCCATCAACCTACCCAACCTTCCCCATTTATCCGGTCTTGGAACCGGCTATGTGGTAGATAAATTAAAAAGTTCAATTTTTTAAGATCTGAGCCCCTATATGCACAAAATGATTGAGGATTTGGTTACTTATATGACATAGAGGCATTCACTGCAAAGAAAACCAAAAAGCAGAAAATACAAAACCCAATGTCTCATGCATAACTAAACGTCAGTCTATGCATTCAATATTCAGATGATTCATAATTGAACTTACACGCCGGACATCAACCTACCGCAGCCCTCTTCATTTCTCCACCCATGGAACTGGCTACGTGATAGATAATTAAAAGGTTCAATTTTTAGATATCTAAGCTCTCATATGCACAAAAAGATTGATGATTTGATTAGTCGTCAGAAGAGGCATTCAATGCAAAGACAACCAAAAAGCAGAAAACACAAAAATTAATTGAAGAAACAGAGAGAAGTGAGGACCTCCCAAACGATCATGGCATCTTGATTGGTTCCTTTCTTTCCTTGCTGAGTGTATAGGCAAGCAAGGGAGGTGGCTCCATTCCCCAAAAGCCTTCCAGGAATATGGTGCAGTCCCTTGTCCTCAGCTCCTCCTCCACCAACACCACTTAACTTGCTAAAAAATGTGCTGAAATCGCCACTGTAGCTGTTCTTCTTCAACTTGGAATCAGACCTTCTGCTGTCATTCTTACCGTCCCATATCCCATCACCGCTCTTGCTTTTACTTGAAGAGTAACAAATTCCCATTCCCCCTTCAAATTTGGAGAAATTTATCAAAACAACTTAACGATCCACGCGAGATTCAGTACTTAGTATTCACCAAAGAACAAAACAAACTTCTCAAACAGTTACAAAATTGCTTGCTGCCACAATTCACTGAGATTCAGTTCTTTCCCTCCGATTCACAAAGATAAAATTGAAATTACTAACAAAGGAAAAATTCAGTGCTAAAAGATAAGAAACTGAAACACTAGGAAATTGATGGTTCCAAAGATTCAACTTCAAAAACCCTAGAGATTAGAAGGAAAAATAATTGCAGAAAGTGATAGAAAAATTCAGATAACAAAACAATAGATTGTAGAAATAAATAATAATCAGGTGAGGGAGGATGAGTAGCTTGCAATTTATGATTAGTACTATTTCTTATATTATTATTTTATTTTATTTTATCTTTTTACTATTCCATACAAAATTAGTGCAATTAATTAATCATAATTTAATTAATTAACGTTGGTCGTGTGTGGTGACGGGTATTTGAATTGAATTGCAATTGCAAAGTTGACTATTGTCCGTCGGCTCCCCACTCGTTTTGACAAATTGCATAGAACCTTCTTTTTACTTTGACACTTTAGCCCCTCACAAACTTTTCTGAGTAACTATCTTGCTCACGTTTCGATTAATTCCAAGAGATATCTACTATATTTCATCAGTATAAGTATCAGATAAAGTTACCTGTTAAAACTTTAACAAATGAAAAAAAAATTTAGTGTTTTTGCTTCTATTAGAAATTGAACATGAGAGTTCCTAATTCTCAACTTACTTCATTGATCACTAAACTATCTCTTAAATACAACCTCTCCGAAACCTTATTAGTCATTGAACATTTTCCTTTGGTAATTCTTTCACCACGTTTTATAAAGTCATTGAATAAGAAAAAAATCAAAAAATAAATCAAACATTATATCGTCTATAACTAAACGAACTAGTATATATTAGGATAATGTGTAGTTTTAGACTCCACTCGTACATACTTAGGAAGAAATTAATGTGTATTTTAAGAGAGGAGTATCCTTCGTCGATTAGAATGAATTGATTTTTTCACTTTACAAAGAGTTGTTCCTCAAATAAACTTAGCAAGAAGCAAGAAAAAGGAATTATAGTGAGCTTGCATATAAGAATGGAGTTGCAAAATAATATAATCGATTTTTCTTGGAGGCAACGTAACATGAAACATTTGGTATTATAAGTATTATCAGCCTAACTAACTCATATGTTTATTATCATCGAAGAATGTGGTGCAGCGGATGAGACTCAAATAAGCCTTATGCGACACGAACTCAAATTAACTAAATTTCAAAACAAATATCAAACCTAAAATAAAAAATTCAAAAACATATACTTCTATTATAATGGATTAGAATGAGAAATTTAATGCAATCTCAATCACTAGTCAAAGATAGTAAAGGGAAGCTGATAAATTAAGCCATAATTAAATAAATAAAACTTATAAGGGGTGGTGGCCATGGGGGACCAATGTATTGAAGTTAACATGTGGGAGACCCTCCAATTTATTACAACATGAGAAACATCTAGGGGTTCAACNGGGGTTCATGTGGATGTGTTTACGGACCATAATATCTTACAATATATGAGAAACATCTAGGGGTTCAACCATCTCATTTAACAAAATTCAATTCCTAAAATGGTACTCTCACAAATGTAATTTTATTTTATATAATTTTTTTTTATAATATTGTAAAACTATTATTTTTATTCAAATTATAAATAGACATAACAAATCATTTCCTTTAACCCTTCTAACACATGTGACATTTCAAAATAAGAAAAAAAAATGCGTGTGTTTCTATTCGTGAAATGGGTAAGATTTATAATTTATAGAACTTTTCATCAACTTTTTTTTTTGGCAATTTGTTATATTTGAGATTTGACTTTTTACTATGTAAATGAAATAATAAATAAAGTAGGTGAATTATCGGTAAAAGTAGCTAAAGTTATAACATCCTCTCCTGCTAAGAGCTTTTGACCAAAAGAGAATCTTTAAAAAGCCCCATCTTGAACAAAGAGAGAATCCAATGCTACAATTATCTTGTGTTCTTTAAATATGATATATTCAAGCATTTATACCTACAAATGTATGATTTAGTACTTTGGGATAATAATATTTTTTATCCATTAATTATTGACAAACTTTATTTTTATTCTTATGATATATGATATAATATATTTAATTTTTTGATTATTAAAATGTGTAGAAAATATATTATAGTTAGATTATGTTCAAAAAGTATCTTAAGTTCACAAGTGAAGTAACAATGCAAGTTTAAATCGATACATAAGTAATTAAATAGCGAAATGATTAATAATTTTTAAAAATTATAAATATTCACAAGTAAAGAATCTAAAATACACATTTCAAATAATTAAAAATTAAATATTATAAAAATTAAAATTAGAGTTATCATTAACTAAGGAATCAAAAAAGCTATTAATTTTAGTTTGTTTTTTTTCCACAAAAGTACTAAGAATGTAATTTTTATATTGTAGATATGTTAACCAAAATGAATATGTAGGATCAATACCAAAAGTTAGGTAATCTAAACCGAAAATGTGTCAAATAAATGCAAGACAACTTTGGGCGGTGCTTAAAGATAAGGTTGTCACTAACCCATGGTTTCTTTTATGACAGAAATCCAATTGTTGGATGGAATTAATAAGTGAATTTTTTAAATATATTTATATATTATTTAAAGAAATATTATAACATGTAACAAAAAGGTGGGGTTACGAGCGTGGGATAGTGAGGATGAGACTATAGGGTGTATGGAGATGAGATGTGTTGGAGAATGGGTAGATCACAATTAATATAAAACATTATTTGTAAAATATGTTTAACTATTTTCACGAAAATCAAATTTTTAAAATTTATTTTTTTAGAAATAAATATTTTTAAAAAGTTTGACCAATTGAATATGAAAAAAAATATTTTTTTTCCCCTATCGAATGCAATTTTAACAGTATCAGAATCAAAATTTTCACTAAATGAATTCAAAATAATGAGTAATAGAAGAAATTCACCTATCTATTATACATAAATAGTGTAATTTTTTATAAGTGAAAATTCAGATAAATCCCTTGATATTACCTATCTCCGCCCGTAGACTTGATGTCCACTAACCTCCTTCGTGCCCCTTTTCCTTAGCATTGTCATCCTGTCAAACGTCAATTTAAACAGATAACAACATTCATAAATTAGATTGATACCCAATCCAGCTACAGCTGCATACACCTAACTTAGCTGCGGAGTTTATCCATTTCTGTTGACTCTTTTATTGTCGAAAGAATAAGATGACTTAAGCATTAAAGGCCCATTTTGTAAGTCTCTTATCTCATCTAGACGATCAAGTTCAAATCGAACCACCTATAAAGTTTTGAATTCGAATGTTAAAAAAAAAATACATCATTATCTCTTTCGGTTATAATATTTTTTTCAAAGAGATATTGAAATTTTACGGGGGATTATAGTATTTCCTTGAATAATTTAAAAATAATACAAATATCTCATTTTTCGATCAATCTCAATCACAAGAAAGAAGTGAAAATCACGCACCAATTACTGCTTGTCACGTGTTAAATTATTATATTTTCTAATTTTTGTTTTCATTTGTAATTTTTCTTACTTTATTAACTTTATTTTTTTTCTTTCCTTCTTCTTCAAGGATCTTCATCCTGGTAAGCCCAACCCTTTGCTCTCTTCACCGCCAATCCTCCAGCGTAGCTATCATCACCACTACTGCTAGAACACCATCTCCACTATCTATTACTAAATCACCGTCAAATTAAAAATTAAAAACAAAAAATCAAAATCACTACTAAATTAAAATTTGAAAACAAAAAATCATCTCCAAATCACCATCTCTTTTCCAGCAGCTTATCGTCTTATCCCTATACAAAAATGATACATAGATCTCCATTAAGGTGGGGTTCTATAGCATTCTCTAATAAAAAAATAATAGATTGGAATTTCTTAATTAAACTGCTATAGAACTTCATAATTTTTTTAGAAATAAAAACAAAAATCAAGAACAATGAATCATTAGAGAATGGGATTCACCAAAAAAATCTTGAAAAATCAGGGGAGAAAGAAGAAAATGGAACAAAGAGAAGCAAGAAGATAAAGAGAAAAAAATGACAAGAATGACAAAGTAATTGGGTGAGTTGAAGAAGACGAAGAAAAAGAGAATTAAAAAAGTCCAACAAAACAAATAAAGTAAAAAATAGTATTTCTAATTAAATAACATAAAATAAAAATTACTTATCTCACTCGCTGTCGAGAGTGAACTACACTTTATATGCAACGTGGACTCATATGCAGATGATAAATTCACTCTGAACAAAATTAAGGGGTACAGAATTCCCGCAAAATTTCAATATTTTTAAAAAAAAAGTGATATAGTCAGAGGGATAATGATGTATTCTCTCTTTTAAAAATAAAATATCTTTTAATAAACAGTTTATCTCCGTTTAATTGGGTTTCAATACAATACCGAATAGCGGGTCAAACCCAACAAAAGAAATGGGGCTAAAATATCCGTATGAAGGTTGACATTTGCGAATGTGTTGAAGAAATGAGGTTGAGCTTCATTCGACCCATTTCATGTTGCGCTGTTTCATCTCCAGCAACCTCATTGAAACCTCAAACACCGCTATTTTTAAGGCCACCCACCTTCAAAACAACCATATCAGACCTCAAAAAATGGCACCTTTGGGCTAAATCCCTAGCTTCTTCTGTGGGTTCCACTTTCTTGGAGCTCGACAATGGTCCAGACTCTGACCTGTTGCTTAGGGAGCTAAATTGGCTCGTTGAAGATGCAGTTGAAACACCCAAATTGTTCTTGCAACAACCCCACAAAGATTACCATGATAATAGCTCAGTTTCAATCCGGGCGTCTTTGGAAGACCTTTATATGCTGTGGAAACAAAGGGTAGAAGAAAGAAGGCCGTTTCAGTATGTGGTTGGTTGTGAGCATTGGAGGGACTTGGTTTTGAGTGTTCAAGAAGGGGTTTTGATACCAAGGCCTGAGACTGAGCTGATTGTGGACCTTGTAGATGATGCTATTAAGGAGAATGAGGAGTTGAGGGAAGGATTGTGGGCTGATTTGGGGACTGGAAGTGGTGCACTTGCAATTGGAATTGCAAGGATTTTGGGTACTTCTGGTAGAGTTGTTGCTACTGACTTAAGCCCTGTTGCTACTGCAGTTGCATCTTATAATGTGCAGAGGTATGATTTGGAGGTTAGTATTTTGTGCAATTTGTTTGTTGCTCTTAGTATGGTTTGAAATGAGCTTAACTGAAAGTGGATATTTATTTAGCCAACCCCAACTTGTTTGGGACTGAGGTGTAGTTGTTGTTGCTTCTTGCTCTTAGTATGGTTCCTCTTTGGAGACTTTACTTCCGTAATACGGTATTTTCATACTTGATTTTCTCAAGCTGGATGGTCTTTAAAGCTAACTGATATAGTTTGTAGAATTGATTAGTTGAGCAAAGCTTGTGATTCTTAAATCTCTGTGGCTGAAGAAAAACGGGAATTTGGGCTTTCTTGGTCAGAAATCAGATTTTCGTGCATACTTTGAGAATTAGTGAACTAGAGGGTTAACACAGATTAAATATTTAGGATGCAAATTTTGAATTGAGCATTGTCTTGTATGTTTGTGCCAGGAAAAAGTCTATGTAAAGCAAGGATCTTGGTTTGAGCCTTTGAGAGATGATGAAGGAGAATTTGTGGGACTGGTCAGTAATCCACCATATATTCCAAGCAAAGACATTGATGGACTACAAGCTGAAGTTGGCAGACATGAACCTAGACTAGCGTTAGACGGTGGAGCAAGTGGTGTGAATGACCTCATCCATCTCTGCGATGGAGCTGTTTCATTGTTGAAACCTGGTGGTTTCTTTGCATTTGAGGTAATTATCCATGTTCTGGATCAAGCTTTTTACTCTTTCCCGTTTAACTTGTCCTTCAATAATGGCAAGCTCCGGAACCTCATTGACTCATAATGTCTTTTTTCTTTTACCTTAAAGGAGTCTCCTTGATTTATCCATGAGCGTGCATTCTTTCTAGGATTCTCCACTAGTTTTGAAGGGTTTAAGTCACTTAAATATTGCAAGAACAACTAATCTGGACTAAAATATAGTACAGGTTTGTAAGAGTGGTTCCAAATATTAATAGAGATACAGAATGCTAGTTTCTTTTTTCATAAAAAGATGCTAATTGCTTATTGACTGAAAAAAGAGACAATTTTAAAAAAATGAGGTATATTAAACAGAACCTGATAGAAAAAGTGGAAGTTTCTGACTGAACAGGTGGCCTCTTGTGACAAGGAGTTATATGAGTAAACATGACGCCATGCATGTTTAGTTTTGTTCTCACATTGCAAAAATATCTCCATTTTATATTTGCATATTAATGTCCTTTTACCATTGTTGCTGCAGACAAATGGTGATGAACAGAGCAAATCCCTAGTCCATTACATTGAGACTAAGAAGCAAGGTAGCTTCTCTAAAGTGAAGATGGTACCAGATTTTGCTGGCATCCAGAGATTTATAACAGGATTTAGAGGAAGATGATCTGTAACATCAGCCAAAGAAATTAATGAGGGAACGGATGTGGAAGAGCCAGGGGTAGGAGTGGGGTGGGGGGTTTATAGATTATGTTCTCTTGGGTTTGAACTACTAAAATTTTGCTCTTTGGACTTTACAGAATGATATATTATTGTCTCTGATCTTGTGCAAAGAATATTTTACTACTCCCTCTCTAGTAGGCACACTTCAGTACTAGAAACAGAATGTAGTCTGAACAATGTCATAAAGGGCTAGTGCAAGTTTGAATCCTAAAAAAAAACTACTAAACTTTTTGCAATTTATGAAATTAGGATCAGATTTAACATAAACCTGGTGTTTCAGTTTGGTTGGAAGATAATCATGATCTTAAGTTAAATTTTAATCATTCCCAGAGAACAGTGCTTAGTGCTTATTTGCTCAAACAAGGATCTAAAAGTTGGATTACATTTGCACCTGGTAGATCCAAATCTATCAGCTTCCCATAAATGTATCGAAAGAAAAATAAAATGTAGGTCTCGCGTTTAAATATGTGGATAATACAGCGGGATTAATTGCACAGGAGTACAATTTTTTCTTTGAAATTTATTGCACCTCAAGTAGTCCAAGTCCAGGCAGGGTCACCAGATGTACAAGATTTGCTCAGTAAAGTTCCTTCTAATCAATTCAATGAATCTAGATCAAAACTGAGCGTTGCAGTAGATAAATGCTGCCGGATAATTAGGATACAACATACCCAAGGTCTTCTAAGGAGGGTAGTGTGTACACAAGCAGGATAAATTAGGATGTTATATACAAATGGATCAGCTAACCAGCACATTTATACTTGTTCAGCCAACAGATGGCTTCTCCCTTGATGAGAAGCTCGGTCATCTTCGTGTTGATGCATATGGAACCTTAAGATATCGCATTCATGTCTTTTTATCCTCATATTTCATTTCGTCCTGATTTTAGGGGGCAGTAGATGTTGAATCATATCACAAAATGGCATCTGACCATCATAGCCAATTTTGATGCATGTAACTCATGAAGACCTTCTCCACTGCTTCTTTCCTTTCATCTGATTCAACTTGAAAGGACTCCAAGTCTTTCTTCGCTTTGGCGTCTCACAAAAAAGTCCAGATGCTAGTGCTTGCTGGAGCCACAGCTCGAATTCTTCATCTTCATCTGTCATCTCAGCATCAAAATCCCACGGATACCTACTTGAATTGGATCTTTGGGATGATTTCTCTAGTCCAACCATGTTTACATGGAAACTTGGCCTATGGGTATTGGGTCTACAAGCCATACCCTGCACAGAGGATATTGGTTAATACAGGTACTAGTAGCAAAGGTCATATTTCTATCTTTTTTTAATAGTTTTCATCCTGGGACATCTCTCCTTCCACGGGAGCAGTGACTATAACAGTTCTTGCGAAATAAAGTGCACTGAAACCACAACATGGAAGTCAATTATAAATGCCCAATGCATATTCAATATTTTATTTTTTTAATAGGTTGGACGATCTTATCCACCAGCTTCTATCACACATGTATACAATAGGTTGATTTACCAAAACCAAAAAACGATGGCAATGATGTTTAGACTGATTGGTGTAAGTAGTGATGTAAAAACGAAAAAAGCTAACTGAAGTGTCCTACAGATGAGTCTACACCTTTATCTGGTCTGGTACATGAGTAATAACAGAGAGTACTGACCTGACATATGGCCCATTCTGACACATCAAATATCTTGCCCTCAGCACATACGAAAGCGCGAGGTATCTCCGCCTGAGTGACAAATATATTAACTAACATTATGAAGAATGAGCATCTTATGGGTGCACATTGCGAGAACGAAATTATGAACAATGAGCATCTTATCAACAAAATTACATATGAAAGGAAGGGAAACCACAGTTCACATGCAGCTAGAAGCTAACTTCAACTCTTTGGAGCTGACCTTTGACTAGTACTGGTACACTAATTGGCCAGAGTGTTAATAATTTGATTGTACCCTCTAAGCACATAAATACATTAAGTCATGGAGAGTTAAAAAGTGGAGAACCACCCTATATACCGTAACTTGATCACATAAAACCATGTTAAGATTTGACCAAACGAGAGGAAAATCCTAGAGAAAGATGATGGACTTGCTTCTTTGCACCATTAACTATTCGAAGCTTTGTAATTAAGTCAAAGTGACCATTAAGCACATGAGTCCAAAGATTTTGAATGGTCTAAGTATTTTTTTGATAAATTGCTTCCTACAATATCTATTGTGTATTGAATATCGAACTACACATAATGATTCAAGTATAACGTGCAAATTTTTTATGACCAAAACATCCGTTTGGGGCCAACCCTTAGGACCAACCGCAGCCTTCAAAAATCAGAGATAATGGACCCACCCCTCTCCTTCTCCACTTAAATACTAAACTTAGTTCGTATGGTATAGTGCTCGAACTTGTGACCTAAGTCACAAGTATAACATGCCATTCAGATTTTCACCTTGCTTTGAGAACCCATAATAAAAAATTACTGTAATTCCAAGATTTTAAATGATAACTTCTTCCTAATGATACTTTTATCTATTGGGCTAGTAAATGAACCAAATTTAACACTATTTCACATGCGTCTTTCATGAAATATAAATTACTGTAAAAATTAGATACCTTTTGTGGTCGATTAAAAACCAATGATCCTTTGTACTCTACCCATCCATCCCCATCTTTAGCTTGGTGATATTGACAACAATCCTGTGCACCAGTAGCTTTCATTAAACTTTGAACAAGTGAAACAGCGGAACAGCAACCATAACAGACAATTTAATGATTGCCCAACCTGGCACCATCTTGCCTTGACCTTTGTCCTATTGGTGCAGATCCAAATGTGCGAGTTGCCACATTTTGTGCAGTGGATACGCCTCGATTCTTCTGAGCAGTAGTTGGAGGATTCCTGTACCATACAAGATAAGTCATTTGTAAATGTTATGTCTTCCTGTTGAAGAATCTGAAGATAAACTTTGGCATCTTATTTATGACCTCAAAGAAATTGACATGGAACTGGTGGCTTGCAAGAATGGCATCCTTTAATTTTATTTTTTAAACCCATCAATAACTATTTGCACAAATTTCCCTTGGTAAAGATCATAAAGCAAAACAGGCTCTTTATTTAAGTCGAGGGTCTATCAAAAACAGCCTTTCTATCTCTATGAGGTAGGGGTAAGGTCTGCATATACTCTACCCTCTCCAGATCCCACTTGTAGGATGACACTAGGTATTGTTGTTGTTGTTGTAGACTCGTACCATAGAACTTCTCATTCCAAAAGAATTTCTTTCTTCTGAAAAATCCAGGATACCTTACAATTTGTGCATACCCCCAGAAACTGTCATTTCACCTTAAAAGCTTATCACGCTTTGACATGGATCTTATCGGTTGTGTAACAAGTATCGCATAATATAATTTGGTGTCATCATTGCAAGAAATAGGGCTCAATGGTTCAAATGAAGGACAGAGCAGACACTGAATCTACTCTTTCCCAGTTAAACTGATAAATCTAGTTCAATAAACTTTTCCCGCTTTGGTAATTTTATTTGCAGGATAAGATGTAGAATTCTGCTCAAGCATTAGTAACACGCATTAGTGACTGGGTTACTGGAGATTAATGAAGTTCAGTCAGACACTTGAACCTGGTTGGACGTGCTAGGTGATTTTTGCATCACACTCTTAGATTCATCCTTTCTGAGTTGCTCATCATAGTCTCGCTTCTTGACAGCATCAGAAAGAACCTGAAAAACAAATGAAAGTATTAGAAAACCATAGTGGTATGTTTGCATCTTAAACACATAGGAAGCAACAATAGTATTATAACAACAATTAACAGATATATTAGCTTTTTAAAATAGTAATCACCTCATATGCACATTGAAGTTTCTTAAATGATTCACTGGCAAGTGAACTTCCCATGTTTTTGTCTGGATGCACAAGCATTGCCTGCATATTACATGTATATAAAATTAACATCAATCTGAACTTCGTCTTGACAGAGGGTAAATATATCATTGGATCAGACATGAAATTTTGTTATCTAGCATCAAAGAAATGGCATGGACATTTTGATACCTAACTTAAATCCATCAAACTAATCAAAAATTTTAAAATCTCAGTTTATATCGTCGTACACAATATTTCCAGAAATCAAAAAGACGCATGAGTAATCAACATCAATATGATACATTCTAATTCGTTAAAAGGGTCACTTGAAAATGGGATTCAGGTAGATGTCTCTCAAACTCATCACTTGGCTTTAAATACCAGTCACATGAAAGATAATACATAGGCATGTAAAGAAAGTAACACACCTTTTTACGATATTCTTTTTTCAACAGTGAAGTGTCAATTTTCTTGTGCCGAGAAACCCCTAGTGCTTCATAATGATCCGCACTATCTAATATCCGCTTCATCTCAATAATTGAACTTGCATCTTCTCTAGCTACTGGCTTAGCTGGGGGTTCTATCTGTTTGGTTACAACTGATGAAGTAGAAGCAGCATTGCTGAATGTTTTGCAAGCGTGAACCTTTTCAACCTTTTCAGGTTCATTCACAGGAACCGATGACTCATAATCTGTGGAGAAGTCATCCTCAGTAAATGATTCAGACTCTTTATAATCTTCAACATGTGTGCTTTCACTCAAATTGTCACACCATTGGAGTAAATAGTTCACCAAGTCATTTGAGAGGAAAGCGAGATTTATTGAGAGACAAACTCCAAGCCATCCAACTCGAACTTTAACACAATACATAGCATATATGGTAGCCATTAATACCACAAGTCTTGCATGGTTTAAGGAAAATAGATAACCTTCAAAACCACAAAGACAAAGATCAAAGGTTGCATCACTTCTGAAAATACGGTATATTAATACATACAAATATTGCACTGGGAAAAGTAAACTTAAGAAATTTAGCAGATAGAAGCAATACCATAAGGTGTTTAAAAAGAAGTTCAAACAAGTAGAACCAATTCCATAATATCATCTCTCTGCCCTATTTTAAGCTTTTCTAAGTTACATGTGTTCCCAGAACAGGGAAATTACAAACTAACAACATAGATTCAGTCCACACATCAATACTTCAGATCCTATCTACAGCCAGATCCACCTGGCTGGACTGAGATAATACCTTTGAAAGTCACTAGGTCGACCTTTGAATGTCCAAAATTATGCACGAGCTTAGCTTAAAAATAAAGAAATGTCTTGCAGAGTTTTAGTCCCATGGCAATGTTGTAGAAGAAATAAAATAGTGAAATATTTACTTTAGGTTTTTAGCAAGTGTCACCTATATAACAGTGTCAAGCTATTTGGTCATGCGTCCATTTATTAGGTCTCACTTTCTACTGAATAGTATGGCTTCACCGATGAATGAAAAGAATCAATGCACAAGAAGCTAAGCAATTTAATCGAACTACAGGACAAACCTACCTCCAACTATAAACAAAACACCAGTAATCCAAAAGTTGGCATACATCCACAAAACTAATATACCGAAGAGCCCAACAATGAAAAGCCCAGGAGTGCAACCCAAATACTGAACGGCAGCCCCTGCAGCACCCTGAAAGGCAAATCAACAGAAATTATCATCAGCACCTCACCATTGAGAATTTGAAAAGAAAGTAATTCTGCAAAAATAACATTGACCAGTTTCAAGAGACCATCTGAAACGGGAAATGAAACAAGTAGAATAGCATACTGAGATATTTTTTCACCAAATGGAAAGGCCAATGAGGTATGTAGAGGCACAAGACTAAACAAGAAGCTACAAGAGACTTTTTTTCAGCAACCATCTATGTCTTTCATTTCTCATTCAAGAACTAGAGATGAAGTTGAAGTTCAAGCACTCCAATTGTGCTGTAAATTATAATTACCTATTTGACTCCGAAAATTTTTGAATTTCAATATATACTCAGATATCCGCATGGACATTGTATGGCCTAAAACACAGGGAAAAGAGTGGTACTTTGCTTTATGTCTAATACAACCTTCAATGAGTTAGATGTCTAAGTAGGTAAAACCCCAACATAATAATCTTGAACATCGCCAAGCAACATATAATTGCTCATGTGACAATAAGACCCAGTTAACTTATTTGTTTTTCTGAAGACTATGAAAAGATCATCACAAGAACTAAAAACTGTAGTACTTGCTCATAGTATCTCCTGCGGAAGATACTAATGCATTACTGCAGCACTAAATTCATGTCCAACTTGACCAATGAGCTTTAGGTAAATAATTTAAACATCAATAAACCTGTAGATATGTTCAAGTTCTTATTTGATATGTCATTATATGTGTTACTAGTACAATGAATGTGCAATAAATCCAGGATCAAGCTAATTAATCACCAATTAATGAAGAGGGAGCAGATCTTGCTAACTCACAAATCAGACAGGAAATTAAAGGAAATGGAATAGAAGTATACCATACTTAGGAGCACATAGACCAGACACGACATAGATGTCAAACTTAGAAAACAGCTCCACATAATAAGGAGCAATGCGGCGGATCCAAGTGCAAAGAACGATCGACAGCCCCGTACTAAACAATCCTTCCAGTATCTGAACAAGATAAAGAGCAATTTTCCCAGTTTTGCACAGCCACAGCAAACAATTGGCCAAATCCGCTCATTAAAGATTCCAATTTTATCCCTAAAACAGCCAGCAGCTGTCCTTACAACCGAGTAACAATCTTTCTTTGATTGCAACCACATCCAAGCTTGTTTAAATAACCCAATGTCCTCCATTACTAAACTAATATACACAACTAACTGAAAAACTACAATACCCAAAACCTCAAACGCTATTGGTACCCATCATTTTGATATGAGAACAACTCATATGACCAAACCTGTGAAATCATAGCATGAATAACAGTCATTATCTGCTAATCTCACTAAAGAACCCCTATTTGAGCCATATAAAACAAAACCCAGATCATAAATTCGTCAAATCCAAGCACCATAGTAGCAGAAACAAGTAAAGACAAGATCCAGAAGATTCCATCTTCACCCAGTAAAAGGCAGTATTAGATGGAGAGTGGCAGTTAGTAGATGAGATGAGGAACCAAAAAGACAAAAAAAACACTAATTTGCTTCACATGTACGTTTCCAAAAAGCAACCCCCAATAAATATAGGCACAAGCCTCGCACTTTTTTGACTTGAACAATCACAAAGTTTCCATCTTTAACTGGGTTACAATGACTCCGTATCCAAAATCCAGGAAAATGACCACCAAGAATAATATCAGTTAAGACACAACCGCCGGTTAGAAAAAGAGAAAAAAACAGAGTGTAATCAATGTATTGGCATATTGCAAAACGAATCTTGATTCTTCTTCACCTTTTCTCTATCAAAGTGTGATTTTTCTTATTTGGGGTGAAGAAACCCTAGGCTTTTTCAGGGAATCCTTGTGAAAAAGGTCCTAAACATAAGGTTAAAAAGTTTCAAAAAGAAAAAAAGCCCAGAGACAGTGTGTGTGTATGTGTGTGTGAGAGAGAAACAACAGTGATGATGAGAGAGAGAGAATGTGTCAAATTATTATTTTTTAAGTGTGTGTGTGTGTGAGAGAGAGAGTGTGTGTGTGTGTGAGAGAGAGAGTGTGTGTGTGAAGTTTATAGTTTAAGCTTAACAAAGAACAGGGGATAATAATCATGGAATGGGACCCCATTTCCACTGTTTATCTTCTTCTTCTTTTTCATTTCATTTTGCTTTTTCCCCCTTCTATACAGTCACAATTTTTTGGTATATAAGGTGTTTAGTCGAAATCGACTCCATGACACAACAAGGTGATGTCTATAACAGGAGTTTGGATATAGATTTTGAAAAACAGTTTTTGAAGTTGAATCTAAAAATTAATATAGAAAAGATAAAATTTTGACATTTTATTTAAGCTAGTTACCTCACTTCAGCAACAATTATATAAAGCATGTTTGTACCGTCATAGTCATATGTGTTTGTGATCTTCTATTCGATATCTTCGATTTGAATTTGACGAAGTAAACAATCTTATCTAATTTCTTTTTATAGAGTGATAGAATAATTTCGCCATGCGTCGACAATTAGCTGGCACGCACCATTTTTACTAAAGATTAGTTTTTAAAATTTGAAAAACTTATTTTCAAAAAAAAAATCATCTCAATGCATAACCAACCAGTTTGTAAAAAAGAAAAAATATTATGTTCAAACGGGTTTTTACTGTCTAACGGCAAGGATGAACAATTGTATGCATTGATATTTATATTAATTCTTTGAATAATTTAATATTAAAAAATAAAAAATTAAAAATATTTTTTTAATTTTTTTAATTTTTTTATATTTATTATTCAGATATAAATATAAAAATGCCAGGATAAGTTTTTAATTAACCTCACTTACTTCATATTCATAAATCATAAACAGGGTTAGAAACCAATCATAAATTCTTATTGTTTTCTTAATCTGTTTCATCTCTATTTTAGTGTAGTTTACAGAAATATTAGGTAAAAAGTTTGGTAAAATCCAGAACAAATAAAGAGATATTAGGCTGATAAGTTAAACCAATTGATAAGTTAATCCAAACAAAAAATAAAAGTTTATTTAATTTCCTCCATTGGAGCAATTATTGTGTAAGCAAACAAAGCTCAGCTGGTTATGCTTCATTGTCTTCTCCATTAATATTTACTCCAATAGTCTCAAAATATTTAATACGTTTCACTTTTCAAAAATTAAATTATATAAACATAATCATACATAAATCATGTGGAATAGTATACCATGTTAATTATATAATTTTAAAAAAGAAAAAACCGATTAACATTTAAAATCTCAAAATTTAAAATTTTAAAATATTAATTATTTAAAATTAATTAAATTAATTTTAAAAAATAAAATAACTATTTTGGACGAAAGAAATAGTATAAATGCAGCTGGCATTACTTCTTCTTGCTTGTCCCCATTTTCTTTATAGTTGTCATTTTCATCATTTCAACAATGGCATATTGACAATGTCAAACTAAGCTTAAGTCTATTCAAGTGCTTCATTATGATTGTATTTGTGTTCGAAAATAGTTTCTTTTTAGTTTGGTGTGGTAGATAAATTATATATTAAAATATAATATAAAATTTATTTTAGACGTGCAATTTGAAAATTTTAAGTTGTATTTTTAAAAAGCCCAGGCATAAGGCGTAATTTATAGCTATCGAAAATTTTTATAGTGCTGATGCACAGAAGTAGTAAAAGTTCCTTAACAAATAAAATACGGGATTATCAGATTATTTAAAAATGGCATTTGACAGTCAAACTTTAATTCAATAAAAAGTAAAATTGAACATGAATTGTCGTCTTTTACTCCTCAGCATTGTTAGCGAACTTATATCAGATATAAATGGTTAGCGAAGATTGGTAGATAAAATATAACAATAAATTTTATTTGCATATATTGATGGTTGGTAAATATAAAATGGGTAGGCCTTTTTACAAATTATAAACTTGTGGGTCGGAATTTTATATTTTGAAAAAGTTAAATACTAATGATTTGAAATCCGAATGAAATCCTTTTTGAAATTTGGGATTCTATCTAATAATTCAAATTATGAGATGAAAATTCATCCAAATGCTGATTTAAATCCTCATGATTTCGTCGAGATGAAATGTAGCATCTCAACCATTTCTTATCTTCTTTATAGTTTTTAAAAATTGGATTTTCTTATGCTTAGAATTGTGTTATATCGACATTATTGATTAACGAGTTATTTTATGATTACATTTTTATCTTATAAATTGATCGATAATAAATATAATATTAGATTTTTAACATGCTGGGTAGTCCAACTCGAGAGATACATCATTTTCATAGTATTCATGAGATGAATATTCGGTTCCTCATCTAATCTGATTCTACCATGTTCATTGAAGCCAAAACTTTTTTCCGTCTAGTATGCATTACCAAATCAAGTTTAAGCTAAGTGATTAAAAGCTTAAACACACATACATTTCGAACTTACATGAAAGTCTTGTTGGGCCTTCAATGCAATTTTATCTCAATTTAACATAATATTATGTGTAATTTCGTTTATCAGTCTGATAAGTTGAAAAGCATTCGTTCCAGACCAGTATTAACTTAAATAAGCGTGTGTGGATTAAAACTATGTTGACATGACAAAAATCTGGCAATATTTAAGATATGTCGTACTTTAATTTATATAAAACTACAACATCATCAATAAAAAAAAATAGAAAAAAAAGTCAAATTTATCCTCTATGCTATCATCGATCCAATATGGACTCAATATACTATCAATAGATATAATTTTTCAAGAAGATCAGTTTTTTCTCAAACAAAGCAGAACCAAATACTCCTTTATTATTATTTTTTTTAACACCTCAACTCCTTTCAATATCTGCAAAATTCTAATTTAGATAATTTTGAATTTTTCAGTTCAAGTTCTCATAAGAGTATAGGTGTTGGGATCGAACACATACTGATATAATTTATACCTACTCAAGATATCTTATTCTCGAGGAAGTGATAACATATAAGCGAATATATATCCTTCAAGTGTTTAATGAATGTGAAATACTATGGATTCATATATATAAATTTCAAGATTCAACAAAGAAAAGCGAACCGCAACAATTGGCAAACAAAAATCAAACAATGATATTCAGCAAGGATATCGGTAAGTTGACACAGTTCCTCAACTTTAAGTAGGAGCAAGCGGGTATATTGGATCTCCTAATTGAGGAGTCTTCAAAGAAAATGTCTTATCTTAATTAAAATTTGTTCGAGTAACTTGGATGAGTTTCAACTCTTCATGCAAACATTTGTTTTTATTAAAGATGTCTAAATACGACAACCTTGGCATTCGTAATGATTAAAATGTTGTCGTAGAATGTGTAAATTTATCAATACATACACATAATAAATGTACAATTCAAATAAAATTATAATTAGAGCCTTTGCTATCAAAAAATATTAGAAAAATTTTATTTAAGCAAAATAAAATTGGCTTCATGTGATGACAATTATAATCTTTAAATAAATATTTTAAGTTTGAAAAGAATTTAAACTATAAGGATTATAAAATAAATTATATATTTTTTTTGTTTTTTTAATTTTTTCTTTTTTTAATTTTATCTTAATTTATCTGACATTAATTTTTTTTTTTTTTTTTTAAAAAAAAGTTATCCAACCAAATAATAAATAAACTATTTCAATTTAAATGCATATATTAAAAAATGTTCCAATAACAACTGTAAAACAATCAGATCAAATTCTAACGTACACATATGTAAAAAAATAAATTAAATAACTAAATTATCTATTTGGCACTAGTTTAAGCGCAATTTTCTCATACATATCGCTCATTATGTGGCCATCTTGAATTATCTAGCTAGGTCGATATCTTTCTGTCAATAATTCTTTTTTTGTCCTTCCTCAAATATCATTTTCGAGCAAATCAAATTAATTAAATAAATCATCATTATATGCTCCTTCATAATAAAATTATTAAGCGCAGCTTGTATCGATAACAACATCTCTTTGGACATCAATAAAAGAAATATGGTGTATTTTATCCAATATCGAGAATCTTGCTTTCAAAACTCCATAAGCATGTTCAATCACATTTTTAAGTTGTGCATGAGCATGATTAAATTTTTCCTCCTTATTTATGGGGCGTATAGATGATAATCTCCTAGCGGAGTTTCCCTTTCCTCTTCCTCGATATATAATTTGTTGATTGACAGGGAATAGCGCATGCACTAGCACGTCCCATCAAGTGCACCTATTACTCTATGTAAAATATATAAATATATATATGTATTACCAAGTTTAAATTTTATAAATCTACAATAATAGTATAACATATAATATTTTAAAAACTCTTCATAACTTTTTATGAGAATAAGGAATATTACGGTTAAGATTAGTTGTTATATGTGTTATCATCTTTTTGCAAACTTCATTATTGCTTCAAGAACCTCATGAAAATATTTATGAATTGTTTGTGAAGAATGTTGAAATCTTCTTTTGATAACCTAGAATTTTCCCCATTATGTCCAACGATAGTTAAAAATATTGTTATCTCCTCTTCCATTGATATATTTTGGCTATCTAGAAGCTAGATATTAAGTTAGAATATTGACATAGTTGAACATATGCACGGCCAGAAGCATGCTACATAAGTTCTATGCATTGTTTATTTAAAGCCAAATAATAATTTTAATGTTGAATTTTCTGAATAAAAATAATATTAAATCTTTATTTATTTTGAACATGCTCGATTCTAAACCGATTGTTACGCCCAGCTTACATGATTATCGAGTCCACAACATTGAATCGTCATTATTCATGAATAATTATTAATTTGTTTTAACAAAGAGAAAGTATAATATTTAATAATAAGCATGTATTTGACAAACACACACAACCCTATAACCATAACAAGTTGAGTATAAAAAATTTAATGTACTACTCATTAAATAAGAGAGATCAAAAAAGTATTTCACAAATGATAAATAATCTATAAACATAACTATAATAATATTCAAAAATCAGATAAGCGCAAAATGTGCCAAAAGAAATAAATTAAACAAAATTCATGGGACCAATATCTAATGTATATCCCGTTTAATTGGCAAAACAAAACATCTATTTTTTTCCACATCGCTTTAACCTAACCCTTCGATACGATTTCTTTGTCATTTTCATCAAACTTTCATGTACTTGCCACCTTCACAAAATATACTGGCAATTGTATGTATAACGGTTCTTCCCATCCGGAATAACTAATTTTTCATACATTCCTCTATATTAGAATACTGATTTTGAGTAATAACTCCAATGCAACACTCATCTTCTCGTTAATTTTAAATTGAGATAATTTTCTTTTCTTTCCCGAATTTTTCCATTCCTTTGGAATTGAAGAGTGAGATAGAGAACTAACGGGAGCACCAATTTGATCACCAAGAAGATCTCTAATATCCTTCAATGTATCCACAATCATTTATATTAGTAGATACAGACGAAGCACCATGACGTGGAGTCGTACAACTAGGATTCCACCCATGAATGCCTATACCAATGTATCTTCAAAAAGTACTATACATAGATCTAAAAAAGGTAGCGATGAAGTTCTCAATGTCTTTATCTTTTGTTGAACCTATCCAAATAAGAGATCATACTTTTAGCTACATTTTAAATCGTCTCTTTTTACAACAAAAAAAGAAAAAATACTAGATAATGAACTAACATTAATGTACTCCATTCCACCACTGTTGGACATTTAAATGGTATAATTGATTGCTGGATTATAAATATTGTAATTTTTTGAACACAGTGATAATCAAGCTTGATATTTATTTTAATAATCATAATGGTTCTTCATCTTCTTAACTATAAAGCGATAAAAAATATCAGTCGTGATAACCTTGTTTCATGAATCTGTCTTCGAACTACTTCCATATCTCCCATTCAATGATAATTCTTGAATACGAATTTCTAAAAAAAATTTACTACGTCAATTTTCCAAATGCGCTCTTTAGTGAAATGAATTGAATACAAGACTTTTCATGCATGCCTAAAACTATTAAATGATGAAACATGATAAAACTTATTAATTTTTAAAGTTTGAGAACTGATGACTAATTCAAATTGCCGTGATTTAGCCATTGGGTGTATTTTAATTGCATAATTGCAATTAATTAGATGTGTATACTCAGAATAGGTCACACTAAGAAATAGCAAGAAAAAAATTAATATTTTCTGGAAGATATTAATATGTCATAATACCTGAATGAGTCTTTATTTCCTTGACCCATCCAAAATTAATGACCATTATTCACCACTATAATATATTTATTCATTACCCTATTTAAACACATATCATTTCCATTTAAAATGGGTGACAGAAAATAGAGAATTGATCATATCTTTCTTTCTAACTTCGACTAGGTTATATTTTTGAATTAATTTTTTATTATTTTTGGCTTTCGATTTATCTTAGAAGAGTTTGTTGAATTTCGTGAAAGAACATCACAGTTATCAATGAAATATTCTTGAAACAGTGTCATTGATACATTCAAATTGAGAATATAATTTTTAGCTAATTTTCAATCGTCTCTCATGCCTCCATCCTCAACTCAAGATCTTGCAAATCTCTTAAACCCTTGCATTGCGACATTATAAGTGGTATTGATACTTGATATGAAAATTATATTTCATTTCCTTATTAAAGTATTACGAAACATGAGCACGAATCACATAGAATATCATTGTAAGTTGAATTTGAATTAAATAATAATCACGTGATTCGTAAATATAATGATACTTACACATGCCTAGATCACCATGCATGCATTATACAAAACATCACATTTGCGCTCAAAAAATATTTAAAACATGTTATTTTGAAAGAAAATATTCTTAAAGATTTAAATGTACATCATTACATCAATCCTAAATGTTTTTGATTATTATTACGTTTTTAAAAATACTTTAAAAATGACCCTCTATATATAAAAATAACTTAATTTGGTGGTTAATGACTTAGTATGATTAAATCCACGTCCACGAGTTGACCTTAGGCAACTTACCACAATTAAGATTCAATAAAGTAAAAATATTATATTATTAATCATAAGTTAAGTTAAATGAATTTTGTATGCAAATGAATATTTCATTATTCAGTTTTCTATTTTTGCTAGTATACTAGTTTTATTTTGCTTTTGTTTCTATTAGATTTTTGTGGGAGAACTTTAATTTTTATAATTTTTTCATTAGTAGATTCAGAATTGTAAAATTTTGATTATAAATATAAAAGAGGAAAAATAGAAATTGGAAAATAATCTTTATTATTTAATTTTAATAAGAAAATCTTAATCTATTAACTCACTCAAAACCTATACAATTTTTAATTAAATAAAAATATTAAAAATTTGATTTATTTTTGGTAATAATTGTATGTAAATATAAATTGTACAGGTTAGTTTATATATTTTTGGGCCGTAAAACAAGGGTTTCACCCGCTTAACCCGATAGCCGCCTTTGGAAGGCTGCCATATAGAGGTTTTCCTCTAGGTTATTTTACTGTAAAATATTTTATACAGTGTAGTTGATTCTGTGGTCCCAACTAGCTCCTCCACCTAGAGCTTTTGCTATTAATATTTTTATGCTGTAATAGACTAACAATTTTATGCTTTGGTTTAGTGATTCTGTTGCTGTACTTTCGCTGATCTGTCTGTCCCTCCCAAGTCCCAACATGATTCTAAATTTGCGTAAAACCATAAGCATCGGAGTATCTGATTTTGGTTCTTTATTTCTTATTAGCTTGTTTTTTTTTTTCTTGCTGATCAAAGGATAGGAATGGCATCGGAGTTGGCTTCGACAAAGGATGTGGTGAATGCTGGAATACTTAGTCAGGCCTCGGTTGCGCTGGAAATCACTCTGCCTTTAAGGATGCTCCGAAACTCTTTCTCAGCAGCAGTCTGTAGCCAAACAGGTCTTCTTTGGTTCTATCTTTACCTTATAGACTCACGTTGCATATTCTTTTGGCATGATCTAAAGCCCTTTCAGAATCCCCCCCCTTTCCGTTTATTAAACGTAATTCCTCCAAATACCTTGGTTGTGTTTGAATAATGAGAATAGATTCCATCTTGTTTCTCAGTTCTTATCAACCTGTTATAAAGTTAGTCCAGTTGAAGGCGATTTAGAAAAATTCTTGGAATAGTACTAATTTGTCACAGATAGAAAAGGGGAATATAAAAGAAAGGAACAGATTAAAATGTTGTTACAAATGGCTTCAGGTAACCAAATTTCTTTAGGATTTGATTTCATTGTTACTTGATACCAGCAGCATTACAAATGCATATAGCTTTGATGATCTTGAATCTTTTTGTTGGTCTCCTATATTTACCTAAAATTTCTTCTTGGCCAAATTTAGGCAGTATTTTCAAAATTCTTTGTATCAGTTTGGACACGTAGTTTGGGATTGAGGATAGTTGTTATTGCTGTTTCAAGGCTTCATGTGGCCTTTTCCCCCTCCATCTTTTTTTATGTGAAAAGCATAATATAATGTTTTTTTTTTTTTGAGATAGGTAACAATATTATAAATCATGGCATCAGTTGTGCAAAAACCATATTTGTAATTCCAAGCTCATTCTTACAAGGATCCTATAGTAACTTTCAAGGGTTCAGCATCATTCAATAATTGATTACACCAAAACTGAAACAAAAACAAACAGTTCATCTTGATATTCTGTATAGGATTGTAGTTATCTTCAAAGCATCTTTAATTTCTCTGCTTCTGCATGATCACCACCACACACAGGTACTATTTGCCACCACTTTTTCTGTCTGTAAATGCTCAGCACTGTTGATTCATTCTTGTTTCCCTCTACTGTAGTCTTTGGCATATTCCATGTAATTTTTTTAAAAGTTTTTTGAAGTATGGATCAGCTTTGGCAACTTTAAAAAAATTTGTAATTGTAATAAGATCTCAACTAACTTTTGATTATTTTTCACATTCTGTTTCCTTCTTCAGAGTTGCATGCTGTTGTGTTACTTTACAACTACTACCGAGAGGAAGCAAAATCCACAGGCACAATATTTAGATTTTGAGTCATTTTCAAGCTTGCCGTGACTTTGAAACCAGCTTTGGCGTCATATATAAGTTCACAAATGATTCTGATCCAACTGCCTCCAAGGACATGGACAATGATCTCGAGTGACTGAAAAAGCAATCAAGATGCCTGCAACATATCTTACGTTCTTTGGATGCCTCAAAAAGATGTTCCATCTATAAACAAATGGCTAATTGCAAGTTTCTGTCTTATTACTAGATTCAGAAAGAAACTTGTTGGCTACCTTATAGTTCTGTCACTGAAGGGGTCTGGTCTCTCCTCGGAAAACGTCTTGAGCTTCCTACTGCTGAAATAGAAGGTACAGTGGAGAGAAAACATCTTAAAAAAAAGAGGCAAACCAGTATGAGACCGGTGACAGTAGAGCAAAACGATGATGATTCTGGCTTTCAGCAGCTTGCATTTTTAGCTCAAGGATGCAACAGAGTACGTCTATTTCAAGAATTATATTTGTAATATATTTCTAGATTGGCAAAAGTAGTTTGTGCCTAGTCTGCTCTAGATTAAGCAGACAATCATAAGTTAATTTCCTAAGCTCTTAGAATGCCTTTGCTCTCATGCCTGGGCAGAAAGAGGTGGTATCGACCTAGGCATACGATCTTTCTCTGTTCCTGTTTTATAAAATGAACTGCTTGAGTTACAGGTTTTCCTGTGAGAGCATTTTATCATGTATGATACTTTGCTATATATGGAGCAGGTATTTCCTAGGTCACGACCTTGTGGTTTTGGAGAAGCATGTGGTATATTCACTAACAAAAGAAAAGACAGCATCTTGCTTTTACATCATGCAATGTACCCAATCAATCAGTCTCGACATTCAAATTCCTGTCAAGGAGATTTTTGAGAGGTTAGTTCTTGTCATTTTAACTGCTTTGGCTTTAGAGAATACTTGTTTCTTATTTTTTTATTTATTAAGGGTGTGTAAGAGATGGGCTTTTTTTCGACAAGGACTCTTGTATCTCTAATCTTAGAATAGCTCATTTGTTTGATGATACTTTACTTTTTTTGTGAAGAATGATATGATGGTTTCTCAAGTTCATCAATATTACTTACTTTGAGATAATCATGTGAATCAGTAGAATGATTCATTTGTATATACTCTTTCTCTGAGAGCAACTCAAAGTAGGTTTATGGCGCTAACTATGCTGAGTTTGAAGATTATAATTTCGTGCTGTATTGTTGCCAATGACTCAACATTGATAGACTTGCGGTCGAGAGAGAACAAACCCTAATATCCACTACGTAAAGTAAAAGAAAGACGTAATTGCTTAAATAATTTGTCAATGGCATTAATTCATGTATTCTGTTAACTTTTGCTTCTAGAAAAGAAACCTGACTACACTGTTTATCTTTATTGATTTTTACAGGGTCCATGTGGTGAAAAGGAATTCTGGTAATTGGTCCACTACAGATGTAGTTGGAGTACTCATCTGCTTCCCCTATGCCAGTATCATGTCAACCTTTTTCTAGGTACCTTCTGATTTTATTACCTGGCCTTTATTTTATGGTGAGCTGTCAATAGATTTTGCTCTATAGTCATTCGCTGCCTGGCTTAATGTGTCTTTCTGTCTCAACCACATTTTGCTTCGTTTCCTTAGTAAATAAAGCAGTCACATCATTTTGTTCCTTCTGAAGCTTGAGTACATTTAGATACTACTGTATTAATCTTTGTGGTACTGTTTTTATTTTAGGTTTTTGTTCTTCAAGTTGATACATGTATACTGAAAATGAACCTTGATGTAGGCCCTAGCTGTTCTTTGCAAAGAATCATGCCTGCTTGCTGCTTGTGATCAAATTGACAAAAGCCAACATATGCTCACTTGTGTTTTTGTGTTTGCTTGATTCCCTTAGGCCTAACAATGCATTGAACCAGTCTTGTAGGATAAGGAAAAGATAAGGAAATATTAGACACAAATAAGGGCTAAGGAATATCATATGAAACAACTAATCCTACCTTTATTTAGAGAGCTTTTTAGATAACTGGGAAATCTGGCTAGTGGCACTTGGGTTTGAAACCATGATGTGTGCCTAACCACACATCAGAAGCTGCACTCTTGCCACTAAGAAGCCATTCAGGGATGAGGAGCTTTTATTGATTTTGAGAATCGAAACGCTGATTTCTATTTAGTAAGTTGGTTCTAATGCATCATCAAATTTCTTTTGAGGTAATGTATCTTAATATTACATAACAAACCTACTAGTTAGATTGAGCTATTTTCTGTTCAATGATACCTTATGGTGAAAGATTTAGTCCTCTTCAGCTCTGTTTATGCTGGGACCTATACTGTATATAGTATATGTATGTGCATTGGCTGTAATCAAAATATGCATATCCGTGAGTTAAGGTGGGGGGATGGGGGTGGTGGGAGTGCAGGGATAGGGAGAAATCTGGGAGCCAGGGTAAGATGTATGCCTATGTATATTTTTACTGTACGGTACAGTAAAATATACATTATTTTCAAAATGTATATTTTGCTGTACGGCAGGTTCTTGTGTGTTCCAACTGTTGGTTTATGATATAGGGGGTTATGCGACTGGAATTTAAGGTATTATATTTGGTCATCTGTTCAAGTTCTCTCGAGTCTCTGCTCCTTGAGTTATTGCCCGAGATAATAGATCAGGTGTAGGATGATAAGGATCGGGTTACTTGGAAAAACAAGAAACTTAGATTGAATGTGAAATACGAAAATCAAAGACAGAAATTAAAGATATGTGAAATTCGAGAATAAAACCCTCAAATTTCATTATTTAAGTGCTAAGAACCCTAATTGATCTTAGTCTTAGCGGATTAAAACTAATTATGATACTAATAAAGTCAATTCAAGTGATCTAGATCTCTATTTCGAAGAAATTAGAGACAATAATTAGTATACAACTAATTACCTTGTTTAATTTATGAATAAAAAAAAGAACCAAAAGATATCAAGTGACCAATTAATCTTACCTCTTAAAGAATCTTTCTTATAAGGTTGTAGATAAATCCCAAAGTATTCAACAGGTGTAAAGAAAGCTCTGTTAATAGTAATAATAAATACAAAATAACAAAATCACCCCAATATACCGGAAAACTAACCAAATAGCATGGGATTAGAATCTACTTTTATGGAAATAATAAATAAAGCCTAACTAGGAAATTTTAAACTAGGAAAACAAGTTTACCTGAATCTCTGGTTGCGTAAACCCCTGGTGAAGTCTGGTTTAGGCCTGGTGAGCTGATTCCTCTACGACCTTCTCTGCTGCCGAATTTATTTGATCCGAGCTCTCTTGGCTGAGATGCTCATTCAATGAGCATTCCCAATGGCCCATGCCTCGAAGAGACTCGAACCTCCATGCTCTTTAGCACTTATCCTACTATTTTACTAAAAATGGAATGAAATGATCTTGTTTGTAAAAATAATACCAAAATTCATTCCTAATAAAATAAGGGAAGTCTCCAAATAAAGCACCAATTCAAACGCCTCTTCTTGATCTCCAATTGGGCGTGAAGCAGCCCTCTTTTGGGAAGAATTTCATCCACGTCAAGAACTGTTTTCAGCTCGCTGAGGGTCCCAATCTTCCTCCTCCTCGGGCTTGGACTTGGATCATAAAATGTGTGTTGTACTTAGCGCATTCTTCTTCACAATTCTTGGACTCTTCTTGCACAATAAGCATCTTATTAATTTTTCAATTGAAGCCCAACAACTTTGGCTTACCTTCTCATAGCTTGAGACCTTGACAGCCCCCGGTTTTCCTGGGGCTTATGTCGCATCATCTTGCCCATGGGGCTACAATAGGATCTTGAAGTAGCAATAAGTAGAGAAGCCTTGGTCTGTATTGTATTTGCTTATGTTACGTTGCTAGCTGTACTGAAGAATATTGATTTCTTTTTATGATCTTGACCTTTTCTTGCAATTACTAGGCAGCTAATGTCTGCCATGCTTTCACCATTCTGCAAAAAGGGCACCATTTTATACTGTCCTTTTTCTGATTAATATTTTTGATAGCTATAGATCGAAGCTCCTGATATTCAATCCAATCCATGTTTTTGGAATATGATATTGAATATCTGTAAACTGTATTTGAGTTTTTATTCAGAAACTAAACCCCCTTGCCAACAAAATATTTGCAGTAATCCATTTTCATGCCTTTATATATGTTAGCAGACACAATTTTATTCATATTCTAATTCTCTTAACTGGTAACATATTGTCCAATTTTTGTAATTTACAAAGTGAGGTTTTAAAATTGGTTTCTCTTGAATTAGGTGTTGTGAATGTTTGTGGGAGTTGATTGAATGCTGTAAAATTAACATGTCTAGTTTGCTTTTGGTTTATTATAAACAAGATAGCAAATAACCCAGATCTTACATAACACCAAGTTATATTTTGCAGGGTTGGCACTTTGCTGACAAGCTACCAATTGTTGCAGAGAATTTCTGGTTGGAGGGCTCAAATACCAAGCCATAAGGATATAACAGACAATTGTGAAAATGAGAATTTCTGAGCAGAATCTCATTGTTTGATCAAACTCGGGAATAAGCATGTTGACGTACATGTGGCAGAAGCAGCCCCTGCAGACTCTTTTAGTGCTGAAGTTTGCTGCCAGCAATGAAGAGAAGCTTGTACAGCAAGAAAGGAATACAAGGGACCAGGAAGATCTTGGGAAGGAGAATGATATTTTTATCACCATAAACAGTGAGAGGGCCTATGGGGTATTAGTGAGTGAAAATAAGGAAGGGTACCCTTTAATAGGAAAATAAGAGCATAGAGGAAAGATAAGAAAGATGGAAGCAAAGATGCCTACCATTGAAGTTCAGAATTTGATTAGGAACAATTAGGATAGTATAAACTAAGAAAGTACCTGAGGCAGTGCTGTCAAGGAAGCAAGAACACATAGAGAAAAATTACAAGAAAAGATGGAAGCAAAAGACGCCTGATGAAAGTTATGAAGCTTCAATTGGAGCCAAGTCGGATCATATAAACCTAGAAATTTCAGAGGCAAAAGATGGTGATGGTTGCCATGAAAAAGTTAGTGATTCTGCTGTTGCTTTAATTGGAACCAAGTCAGATTGTATAAACCTAGAAAATTTCAAAGGAAGCAACGGTGATGGTTTTTATGAAAAAGTTAGTCATTCTGCTGTTGGATTAATTTGAACCAGTCAGATTCATAAACTAAAATTTCTGAGGCAAAGAGACGGTGATGGTTGCCATGAAAAAGTTAGTCATTCTGCTGTTGCTTTAATTGGAACCAGTGAGATCGTGTAAACTAGAAATTTCAGAGGCAAAAAAAAGGGTGATGGTTGCCATGAAAAGTTAGTCATTCTGCTGCTGCTTTAATTGGAACCAGTGGTTATATCAGAGGTAAAAGGCGGTGATTGTTCCCATGAAAAAAGTTAGTGATTCTGCTGTTGCTTTAATTGGAAACAAGTCAGATTGTATAAACCTAGGGTAGAGGCAAAAGATGGTGATGGTTGCCATGAAAAGTTAGTCATTCTGCTGCTGCTTTAATTGGAACCAAGTCAGATTGTATAAACCTGCCATTTCAGAGATGCGCAGGTGATGGTTGCCATGAAAAGTTGAGTGATTCACATAACTAATTGGAACCAAGTCAGATCGTGATAACCTAGAAATTGCCTTTGACAGCGGTGATAGTTGCAGAAAAAGTTAGTCATTCTGCTTTTGCTTACAATTGGAACAAGTCAGATTGCTAAACTGAGAACACAAGAGGCAACGGTGATGATTTGCCATGAAAAGTTAGTGATTCTGCTGTTGCTAATTTTGGAACCAAGTCAAATTGTATAAACCTACTAGAAATTTCAGAGGCAAAGATGGTGATAGTTGCCACATGAAAAAGTTAGTCATTCACTGCAGTTGGTCGAAGCAGCACAGTAAAGTCATTATATGATAAGGAAAAGTGAAGGAGCTGGAAGTAGTAGTTCAATTAAAATACAAAAACTGTAGTTTTAGCAGTGATAAACTAACTGGTGTCCCAGCGTGAAATGTTTAAATAGTAAAGTAACAAGGTACCCACGGCAAAAATGGAGGGGAACTATAGAAGATTCCAACTGTAAAGAACTGCATTGATATCATCAACCTTTAAGGAAGCATGTGTATTAACGAAGTCCATAAGCTGTGAAATCAGCAGAGGAAACTATACTGATGATCAGATTATTTGGTGCCTCATCTTGCAGCGGTGAAAAATGACAATGGTTATCCTCTTCTAGTTCTCCCTACCAAACTGGAGGATGAATAATGATGCATATATTCCCTGCTCCGTCTGGAAATAAGCAAAGTAAGGATTGTAGCTCATCAAAAGTTTATCATGTAGAAGAGGCGAGGAGAGTGGTGGAAATCATGGGTGACCTCAATTTACAAAGTGATAATTCCAGGTTAATAAGTAAAGATTTTGGTTTAGGTGCATTGCTCTTAGTCTTCCTTTCAAACCTCCAAAACAAATGTGGAAATTGCCATTGGATGAGTTGGCAATCAGCTATTTTAAATGAAGAAATTTCATCTACAAACTGTAAATTTTATTTTGATTGATCTGTTTTTCTATTTCTAGTTTCTGGTTAACATGTTCTTCACACTAAGGTCAGCAGACATTGATCCATTTTCTTGATAAATCTAGAGTACATTCAATTGCAGTTGTTAGTGATAGTATTAGTAGTAGTGACACTAATAAGCAGTAATAATTGTATGACATTAATAAGCTGTAGTAATGCCTGGGATTATTCTAGCAGGGGTTTTATGTATACATTAATATTTTAATGTGTCTTCTCAAGCCTTGTACAGGGGACGCATTCACTTGATACTGTGATCAAGCATTGCACTATACTTTTGCTTATAAGCAAGGGTGATAATCTTATCAAATAGAAGCTAACTAGCCATTGTAAAAGAAATCACTTACGTGTTTTTGGCCTCGTTATGGGATTTGGACCTAGAAACAGTTCTACACTTCATTGACTATTAGCGTGCCTGGTTTGGCTTAAGTTGATGGATGTCGTTCTCTTTTCGAAAATTTTTTCCTGAGCTGCAAAGGGGGATGTTCATTCTCTTCGTCATCTTTGATACCAAGCCTTATTTGCAGGCACAAAGAACTGATGAGGAAGGCTGATAAGGCGTGATCTTTCCACTATTTCACCCGATCAAAATGGATTTTGTTGGCATGCACAGTTCTGGCCTGAATCTATGGATAGGCTATTTACAAACTATTTTGGCTTCAAAAGGAAGGCTTTGACAAAAAGTTCCCTTCAAGTTCTTCTTCATGCGGCGACTGGCAATTTTATGTTTGGCGTAATATATGTGGTCAAGACTTTCTCAAAAAGAATTTATATGTGGTCAAGAGCTAAGTCATTTGCTTACATTGCTATTAATATTGCAGTTATTCCTTGATACCTTTAAACTGAAAATCGTGTTTGGAAAGTTTGGAGATATTCTTTTTGTTTGTATGGGTCTTATAGACAACAGAGCAATGGACCAAACTAAAATCCAATTTGCTTCTGTTTTCAGCTCTATAGTCTCAAATGGTTAGCGATATTACTTGTGGCTTTTCTGACCTTGCTAGCGAGCTGATGATTCAATTTATATTGCTTATATGCCCGCATCTATCTTTCCTTTTATCTTGGTATTTGTTTGCTGTCTGACTTTAGTTTAATCCAAAATGAGAAACTAAATTCACCCTTAATTCCTCAAGTTGGACTGTTGTAAGGCGAAGACTATGATGTATATTTTTCTGACTAACCACTTAAAACTTGTGTGTGGGTATCAAGAATTTCTCCTTCAAATAATATTCATTAATTTGTTCAGGCCCTTAGCTATGTACTTTTAATGGGCCAAAAAAAGTCTTGTGGGGGGTTTCCCTTTTTCTGTCTCTCATGATTTTGAATTATTTTACAATTAGTTTTCTTAATTTAATATAGAAATTATGTGAGTGACTTTCAATCTGATTACTGGAGCTTACACTTATTTGGTTCTCAGTAATATCGAAGATTTGCATTCATTTCTTGGCAGTGTGTCAGCAACGTAAAATAGAATATGAAATTGCGTTATGTGATGAAAGTATTCAAGGAGTCTTAGGCGGTATGATTTATCTCAGGCTTTAGTAGCTTCTTTTGTTTCAGTTCTTTGTGCTGGCATTACTCTTTTTACATGGCTTGTTGTTTTGTTTTCTTGTCTCTTCCAGTGTTATCAAGCAAAAAAATGCAAAAAAGTTCTGAGGTCCGTTGGGGCTTTAAGCGCAAAGGGTGCAAATAAGCGTGAGCTTTATTTGAAAAATGATACAAAGGGAGAAACATATAAATATATATGTTTATATATATTCAATAATTGGCAAGGAAAAGTATGCCTTAGAACCTTGATGATGATACTGAATCGCACATTAAGCGAGGTGAAGAGCTTAACACGTTTTTCAGGGCTTAATCGCACCTTTGACAACACAGCTCTCTTTTTTGATTTTCCTTAAAGAAATGGAATGTGAATGAACTAAGTTTCTCTCCCAGTCTAGTCGGCCTCTGTATCTCCTTTAGACCCATATCATTTCCAAACTGACATGGTGAGTGTGTGTCCCAACTAATTCAACCTTTAGGAGATTCATCATAGCTAGACTATTTTCATGGTGGTTGTCAGCCTACTTACTCTGTTTATTACTTGCTTGGTGGTGAAGTAAGAACTACAACAATTGCTCCATTTTCTTGACCTCAATTAAAATATATCAATATAAAAACTAGATGCATTATCATGTGAGAATTTATCAAATGCGAAATATCTATATTGCAGAGGTAAAATGTAGACATATAAGACTCGTGACATTGTCTTTCTTCTCTCTTTGTTAAGCAATTAGATCTCGTGCACAAAAGCTGCACTCAAAAAAACTAGAAAAGCTAGCAAAAATCTTACATTGTAAGTGTATTATCAGTTGTTATGGACATATTACAGAGTTGATAACATAACTGTTATACGTGGAGACAAAGACCCCAGGGTGCTCTGTCCAAGTTAAAGGGGGACTAAAATGGTTTATTTCTCTTGCTTTCTTTTTCTTTCCTCTGTGTTCCCAGAGGGTGGTTGGGAGGTGAAGGGGGAAAGCGTGTCTGAGAACTGAGATTATATCAGGTTTTGGTGGCTAAGTTTCCTTGTGGATATTTTGATTCTTCATCATGTTTTGGTAGTTTCTTGGAGTCGTGAACTTCTCTACACTGCTGTATCATGAACTTGAACTAAATTACTGCAGGTCAATAGCATCATCTTTGAAAATTTTAATGCCTTGTAGGTGGCAAAAGATAGTTTGACTGTAAACTAGACACGGTACTGGACTTCTGTGATGAAATTTGCTTGGAGGGTAGAGCTGCTATCCAAGAAGATGGCCATCAACCTCATGAAGAGTTTGGCTTGATTCAACCTTTGAGTGGAAGGAGACCCAATGTCCAAGCTTCTGCGCGCCATGATGTGCATCGAGTCATTTGGCATCAGAATTTAAACTTTATCTGCTGCACATGTGCTTGTTTCATGCTTTATAACTTGATCCTTTCCATATAGATTATTGATGTCTTGTGCTCTTGGTTCAAGCATCATGTCTCCCCTTTCCCCTTAATAAATTTAGAGTAGTCATGGAAAGTGCTTGTGTTTTTCATACAATATTGTCAGCCTTGCATGCAGGGGACTATATATTCTCTGTTATGATTGCTCACGTACTTCCGTTTTCTGATCAGCATCTTATGAAGCATTTATACCATTGTCATTTCCCCCACTAAATATGTGTTTTTCTCTTGGCAGGACTTGTATCAATATGTTGTTTGAATAACGATATGCAGCAATAGATGGTCCAGCCATTTTACATTGCCATTATTTTTTCTAATAAAGATAGTCATAACGACCGCAGACAGCTGGCAGTTGGACTCGAAATGGGGTTCACTGTGAAACTTGCATTAGGCAAATTTCACATCAGATAAGAGGGGAAGTAGGGAGGTCATATAAGGATTCAACTGAGGTACCTTTTGGGTTAAAATCCCAAAGAACGCAAAAGACTTTAGTGGCCCAAGTGGTTGGGCCAAGCGAGCTATATCTTGGGTTCTTGACATGGGCCTGGGGCATGACCGATAGTTGAGAACATCTGTTAGCTGATTGTAGAGATCAGATGTTTCTTAAAATAAGAGATGGAAATAATGTTCAGCACAAAAGAAAACAAAAATGTAAATTAATTTTCCTTTTGGACTGTTAGATCCTGATGAAGTGACTTGTCTCATCGCCATATCTTTAACTGATTCTTTCATGTATATTGCCACCCAACCAGATCTTTGCTTCACAATATTTTGTGAGTTTGAAATGCGATGTGATTCCATTTAGGCATTCTAGTACAATGTCCTTTGGTTTTTATTGTTCTATTTGCCCCGAGAAAGAGCTGCCTCTTTAACATGACACCACGCTTTTAATATTTCCTTCCCCATTATTACAGTGGTCAACTTCCCAAGATTTTTTTCCATCTTCCACTAATGCACTACTGAATAAACTGCATTGGAGGAAAGGGCGGGTGGGGTAGAGTGGTGGGACATCTTCGGACAAGCTATACCTATTTGTTGTCTGAAACACTACTGAAATTCCCAATTTTGGCTGCTCACAATCTGATAGAATGGAATTTATGGCGTTTAATTTGATGCTCAATCACAATTCCCATTAAATTCCAGGTTTAACTAATCTTTTGATTTCTTGTTATAGGTGGATTTCATGCTTGAGCTGTTGTAAAACTGGTCGGATTTCTATATTCTTGTAAGAGTGATGTGCATTCCAGCCCCTCTGAAGCACAGGAGTCAGCTTCATTTCAGACGATTACCAAATTACTTAGATTGCGTGATAGCAAAGAAACATCAACACCAATATTTTCGAATGCTATTTATGGCTACAATACTAACTCCATAGCAGTGAATTAGTTTCATTATTTTTCCAGAAGCAATTATATGTGCCTTTGAGGTGAAATTGTTGTCGTAGAATTTCAGTTGGTTTCAACTGTACCAGTGTTTTGTACATTTATCAAGGCCAAATACATTAGACGGTCCCGTAAAATTGGCTCCTGGATTTATTGAATATTGATGTCTATTGAACACCTCTATGTGCTGCCAACATTGCTGAAGTTTGCTTAGCATTTCTGGATGTCATATATTATGCTGGATCGTTCGAATCGAACATGGAGTTTTCATCTCGATTATCTATATTGCGCTGCCAATATTAGGCTCCATCATATAAACTTTAATATTGGAAGGTAAATACAGTTGAACACCAAAAGTAAAGAGAAATAAGAGAGTCGTTTAACCTTTGTATTTGATTTATCTTTCTTGTGAGAGTGGTGAGCATTACCTCATTACCTGGTTCAAAATTATTCAAGCCCCATTTTTAAGTTTGAGAGAATGGGGTTGCAGGCATTAGCTTTTAATAGATGAATTAGTTCTAATAATGTCTCTTCAAGTGAGATAGGATGCAACACGAGGACTTTTGAGGCGGTCATTCTTTCTAGTAACACTCACACCATGGAGATGAATTGGTTTCAAAGGGTCCATTGATTAGTTGTGTTTCTTAATACTTCGGCTTTGTAATTCCTGTTCTGAGGGTGTTGGAGTCTCCATTTGAGTGAGAAAATGAGTTGTAGTCTCCTCGTATGATCTTTCAGCTAATCTTCTTCTAAAGGAGTTAAGATAAGAGTCATATCTTCTAAAAATATTCTACAAGTACTCAACCCTTTCAAATTAACTAATTATTTTAATTTTATTTATCATAACCGCTCATGGATTTTTGTGGTCTCCTGCCTTAAAAACATTAATTGTACTCTTCATATGGCTTAAACACCTGGAGGGAGAGCTCACATGCTCTTGGGACATAGTGAAAGCCTCAGGTTTATTTATTATTCTCTTCCTTACTAGTGGACTGGAGTAAATGAAAGGAAAAAAATAAAGTTGAAGAGCACATGTGAAAATGAAAACAGGTCAATGCTTGATTTCTAATAATCAAAGCCAAACCAATGAATACATTCCAAGTACTAACAAAAACTAAGATAAGGCAAGGAGAAATATTAATTTGTGGCCATAGAGGGTTATATATGATAATGTTAGTATGTCATTATCTGAAGCAATCCACAAAAGGGGTGCCGTGTCGCCTTGTAAATCTGCAAATTGAGTCATCTGTCATTAAGCCCATGAGGCCCATGCAAGTGCAAAAAAATTCATGCCATTAAGTGAGAGCAGAAGAGAAGAAGAGGGAGAAGTTATAAGGAAAAATGGCTGCTAGTAATAGCTCAAGCGGGCCTAAAACCCACAACTTTCACTGTGGAGAAAACGGCGATGAAGGCTGCCTCCCGCGCTAGGTCTTCTTCACTTCCCTTCAAAGTTGTGGCCAGTGGTGTCAAAGAAGATTAAGACTGACAAGCCTTATGGTATGTATTCATTAATTTCTGTATTACTGCCCACCTACTTTAGTCAAATCCAGAGTTTACTTATGCTCTTAAGATGGTGGATCTTTGATATTGATAATTTTATCTATGTGACTTTATGATAATATAAAACATTTTATATTGTCAACTATTTAATTGTAATACCGAAACAAAATACTATCTGCTGATTATGACTTTGTTACTAGGAATTAATGGAGGCATGAACTTGAAGAGATGGCGCATGATGCCTCAAGACGGGAAGCCCAAAGGTTTGTTTTCCTATTTCTTCCTTACACATAGTATCAATCCCATTACTCATAGGAATTTTTCAATTTACGTAACAAATTTTCTGTAGTTTCTAATTAATGTGCTTTTTCTGTCTTCAGGCAAAGCATGATCGATATTTAGGGAAAGTGTGTACCAATATGTTTGTTGACAAATATGGAGCAGTGTTGATGGATACAGTTAGTGAAAAAACTTCTAGAAATTTTGCTTCATGATTGAACTGCTAAGTAAATGAAACAATTAACCTAATACTTTGTGGTTTGAAAATGCAGTCCATCTTCAACAGAAGAAAGATGAGTGAACCTCAAGTAGAGGTGATGTCCTGCCATCATTCCCGGGAGGTGACACTTCCCAAATTTCATTGATACTATTTTTTCTTTTACAAAACGCTGTATATGTATACAATAAGGTCCAGCCGCCTTTGACAGTTCATCAATCTAGATCACAAGTTACGCCTGTGATACAAATTGCAGGTGTGTCACTGGCTTAGCCATATGGGCAGTGACCTTGGTTGGCATTCTTACAGGAGGTGCTCTCCTTGTTTACAACACAAGTGCTTTGTCACAGTGAATGTTATCCTTGGCACTAAGCACTATTTTAAGTTGTATTCCAGCTCGCACCATGTATCTTTTCAAGAATACTTCAAAATATCTCCTGGCTTCTTGATTAATCTGTAATGTCTTGTGATTATACTGAGGATAATATTACACACAATATTTAACTTATTTAAAAGGTTGTAGCCAATGCTTAAATCAATTTCCAGGGATTTTATCCAGGAATTGACTGCCATCCAAACCTAATGGCTTTGCCTGCAACATACAACTACTACCATTAGAGGCAGATCCAAGGTTTAAGTGTAAGACTCTTGCATACAATCGTTATACCTTACTGGGACATTAAATAATAACTAATACCCCACCAATGCAATAGTCAATAAGTTCATGACAAACAAAACTCTTCATTTGCCTCTGCCACATTCTGAAATGTGCAAATATTGTTTTCTTGGTAAAACAAAATCAATTTGGGTGCTCTTAGAAGCTAGGAGAAATTATACATAAGAGCAAGATCCTTAAAAGTTGTCTAATGATACAACCATACCACAAGACAAAATATGCAGCAAAGAGCCAACTACATACTCCTTTTCACTACGTAACTCTAATTCTTCTTTTTGGCTCAAGCTGACACACCTGATCGCCTAGAAAATTCAAGATTCCAAAAACAAGCATTCTTTTTGCACAACAAGGCGATAATGAGGTCTCATCTATCTCCTCTCCCGCCAAGATGCTTACAGTGTACAAGAATATGCATCTTTCTTCAACACTACATAGAGTACAGAAATGGTCTCATACAAAGCAATCTGGCAGCGAACACTTTCAATTTTGTTGTTTCTTATCTTCAAAGAATCAGATGGATGTCCAATGTTGAAGTTTATTAGAAGTGCTCTGTTCGTCATAATCAGTCAAGTGAGCTCTGATTCATGTTGCATCTCTTGAAGTGCATCTTCCTCTAGAAGCTGTGGCAGTGGATGTTTCAATGAAGAAGAGCCTAGAAACCCTGTTGCCTCTAGCACCGATGACCGAACCATCTGCACAGGCAGATAATGTCATTTCTCCGCCTCCAAAATATTGATTAACAGTGTACAAGAACCCTCCCATTACGTTAAGCTAATAACTACTATATATAAAAATATATCTTCATGTACAGGTACTATGACCACATAAATGGATTAGTTTCCATCTCTCTTTCGCATCTAAAACAATAACCAACAAGCTCAAGATACTAGACAGATCCTTAACACAACTTAGTTCAAGATAACACCGTCCGGTTCACTAGTTCTCTTTTATTATCAGGATGTTTATTCGCTTAATACCTCCTCAGGATTGTATTCCAAATATCGAACTTGTATGTTACACAATATGACGCTAAAAGACTTCCATAGTGCATATAAAGGAGGGTATAATTTGCTCTCTATTTCTTCAGAGAGAGGATTTTCTCTCAAATACTGCAATGCTTTCTCTCGTCCCTGTCCCAGCCTTCATTAAAGCATCAAGAATCAGTTTTGACTAACATAAAGTTGGTAATAAAGTAGAACATCCAAGAAACAGCACTGAGTTACATAATAGTAATGAACCAATTGCCAGACTCGGCTCACTGATGTAATAAGACAAATCTTTGATTAATCTTAGCTACTGCACCAATAATCAGTTACTCTGACAGTTTAGAATCATATGAAAATTAATTCCTTAACTTCTTCTTGCTACATAAAATTATTTCCGTCGGCAACCAATGAGGTATGAACAATATAAATTGGCCTAAGTTGTTTTCTTTTCCATTTGGCGTAAGCTTTTGACCCTTCTAGTAAAACATATAGAAAATTTCTAGACTATTGAGCAGTCATGACAAAATATGCGAATATTTCTGTTGAGTGTGGAGTTTCGTAAATAACAGTTTTGTAAGCTTCTTGGGAGTCCCTATATTTTAGCGAGAACTGATGCACTAACCTATGGTCTCCATAGTTATACCACGAACCCTTGAACTGCATCAATCAGTTCAGCACAATCTAATACGCAACCCTGCAAAAAGTCAATTTCAGGAACATAATTTGAGCCAAACATAAAGCAGAAAGATAATGAATTACACTGACCAGTTTGCTCACTCCTTCTCCAAAGATAATCTCAAATTCTGCTTGCTTGTACGGTCTCGCGAAACCTCTGAAGGGAAAAGGTAAACACCAATTAGCATGGTAACACATAATCAGTAAAGGAAGATGAAAAAAGGAAGAGACCAGATGTATATTGACAATTTCTTTCATGTTCTTGTATTTTCTAAGAGATCTAAAAATAAATAGAGGTCTTTGCTAAAATAGATCTCTGCAAGGATGCACTACTAAAGTAGCTACCTAAAATCTTCAACAGTATACACTTATTTAAATGTCAGCAAGGAAATCCAATAACCATGATAACCTCTATTATGCAAATGTCAGCTTTATAGTTTAAGTACTGAAAACTTGTATAACTGAACCAGTACCACATGTTTTCCACTTCCACAAAACATAAATACTGATGCCCACCATTGAATAATTATGGCGTGAAGCCGTTTTACCTTACTCTTGCACTCTTACCCGGACCTTAAGGCCACTTCCGCCATCTCCTTTTGAAACGAATGAGTAGCAAGTTTCTCATAAAGAAAATTTAATAGTGGAGTAGAAAATAAAAAAAACTATTAGCCAGCTGAGAAGTTCTGCACTCACAGATTTTATCTTCCACAATGAGACCCAGTTTCATCTAACTGAGGCGAAAAACTTTAAGGCAATCCCTCCTTGTGACCTCAGGATTTCCATAATAAACACCAATCTAATTCCAAGCCTTGAATTACTGTTCAGCAAGTGAGTCCACAAAGTTATGATGAAATTCTGCTAGTACATGAAGTTAATCCCACTTATGGAAGCAAAGGGTGACAAGTTCCCTCCGACAAGATTATCCATAATGTAAGATGCACTATATCAACAAGCCAAGGGAAAAGCAGCCTAATGGAAAAACACACAAACCCTTCAGTACTCAGAAAGAGCATGCTGCAATTTCTAAGTCAATAGTACATATCTTCTTCTGATTGAGGAATATAAGAGTACAGCCAGCTTTGGAAGCATTGCCTGACATTTTACGTAAAGCTTGACTCATCAGGCGTGCTTGTAAACCCATTTGCTGCATCCCGATTTCTCCCTGCACAAAATAACATATCATGAAATCAGGAACTGGTGGGAAGAATTTAAAGCTTTCAAAATATTCAGAAAATTAAAATGTTTGCTCGCCTCAATTTCAGCTCGGGGGGTAAGGGCTGAGACTGAATCAATACAAATGAGATCTACAGCACCCGATCTACACATTCGGTCTGCGACTGAGACCACCAAAAGTTTGTTTAGCAGTAAAAACTCTATTAAGATCACCACGATCATTGACAAGACTGCTATAGCAAAAATGCAAAATCATTTCTAATGTTGTAAACAAGGGAAATGTATTACTTTCTAGAGCCATCTCTCCATTATCAGGCTGGCAGACAATCAAATCCTCCATCTCCTAGTGCTTTAGGTATGCTGGATCAAAAGCATGCTCAGCATCAGCAGCATTGCATTGCCTCCTGCTTCTGCATAAATAGATTTTTTTGATTGATAGAAGTAACATAACGAGAATTTAACTTGTAATCAATCTCACTTCACACAAGAGCATCTTTAAGTAAACCTAAGATAAGTGGTTTCAGTGGATAGCCACAACAAAGAAAGGTCCACTGGACCCTAGAAGGACTCTAAGCTTGCTTTTTATCCTGCTAAAATGTCCATTATTTTCTTTCCAATACATCTATAGATAGAACCATATGACTTCTGTTTTTCATCCAAATTATCAATTGCTCCCTGCCTTCCAGAATTGCAGCTCCATGCCCTGTAGAAGTTAGAGGTGATGGTATAATGACAAACTGTACTGCCTGTTGCTTCATGTATTCTCAGCACTTGGAAGCTGAGTAGTCTTTCACTACTTTCAGGGCAGTATCCATGAAGACAAATGCGAGTAAAGCAATCAGATAAGAAATTGCAGCATATTCAATATTCCATAGGCTCATATAGGTTGGGAATTCAGGAAGTAGACAAACATCAGAATTTAATACCCCAGCCTATTGATGAGCCGTTCTCTACGAAATCCGCTTTGTTAACACATCACTTTTAACTATTCTATGCACCTTCATGTAGAGATTATTCCGCCAATGAGTAATCAAAACCAACGATAAGAAATGAATACCTCTACTTATGCAGCCAGGCTTTTGAAACCAGAGACCAGCTAATGATAACCAACTAGATGGCAATGATAACCAGTAATAACTAATGCATATTGAAAACATATATATGAAAGCTGTAAATTTAAAACCTCCAACAATTCTCCCCTTTGGGAAGGCCACCACCTAAAGCAAAGTCTAGTGTCAAGCAGCCACTTGGAAAAGTTTCACTGCAGAAAGAAGCAGATATACAGACGTTGTAAGACTGATATATATATATAGAGAGAGAGAGCAACTATTAAATCTTCCTATGACAAGTTCAGAGCCAGTAAAATCTGAACAGATTCACCCTTTACTCTTTTCAACTTCATCAGTCAAAATTAGAGTAAAACTCTGCAGTCTAACAGGGATCAAAACTTTGTGCAAAATATTTCTCTTTTATCCTTTTCTTACTCTTCTTTCCCTCGAATCATTTCGATATTTGTTTGTGTGTGTGTGTGTTGTGCAGGAAGTTGATATGTTTTCTTCTGTTTGGATTAAGGCATTGAGGACAAATTACATACACAAGAGCTCCGCCAGCACTACTGATCTAGTAACGCTTCCTTTGCCAAATGAGCTGTTTATATCGTTCATTGCAGCTTCCAAAGCCTTTTGCTGAAGCACAAGGAGTTAGTGAAATTGATCGCTTAAATCTTCACTGAATCCAACACATAGAAATAATGATTTTCAACCAGTTCTCAGAAAGACAAAACAATTATCTATAGTTCCCAAATTTTCATTTCTCACGAGAGGAGGAACGGCTAGAAGTTGGTTTTGGCAGTTGCCAAAATGACTTCGTTTCCTTTCTTTCCAGGGATTATCAAATTGTCTTACAGCAAATACGGATAGGCAAAATAGAAAATGCATAAAGATATACATATATGAAAACTTAACAATACGTTAAACACACCCACCCACACACACACATATATATATATATATATATCGAAGAGATATACCCGGTCGAGAAACCGAGCGTCAGAATCAGGAGAAAAAGCTCCATTGACTTTGCCAGTCGGAATTCTGAACAGACCCTAATTCCATGTGCTGAAAATTGAGGACGAGATACTTTCTGGAAGAGTTTTACTGAAGTGGAGTAGCTTAGGGACTTGTAACCAATTTTTAGCCAAAAGCTGGAAGCTGCTGACTCAAACTCCATTGATGAAGATTCTAGTTTTAAAGCTCACACTTCTATACACACAAAAATTCAAGCAGATTAGAAAATAGTAGTATACATAAGCTCAGTTCTCCTTGCTGAGAGGCCTAGGCTATGGTGTCGCCGGAGTTTCATGCTCGATTGTCGACGTTGTTAGATATTTCTTTTCTGTTTTGAAGCCCAAACCATAAACATAGGCCTATTCTTAAAGCCTAAACCCGTAAATGTGGGCTCTTCTTATGACCCAATTAATGTTATGTCTTTCAAGCCTAATACATTACCAAAACTATGGCAGTGGACAGCTGACTGAAGCCCGGCTGGTGACTTAGTAGCTTTATAAACTGGGTCCACGATCGCTAGCCCATCCTAGGATGCTATCATGCATGTATGTTATTCGACGTAGAAATTTTTGGACCACTTGCTAATTTTTAGCCATCAAATATTTGCTCAGATAGCCAATTTTTGGATCGCTCGTCGATATTTACTATCATTTAAAATATAATTAAGAATTAACTACTTTTCAATGTAAAATTAACATAATTTGAATAAAAATATCTCCAACTAAAACATGAAACAAACACAAAACTTTGACAAAGTGAAATTCCAACACAATTTCTGGGGAGTTCGAAAAATTCTTAAAGTTTCAAATGCAGTTTGAATAACAAAGGCATATTTGAGACAATTTCTGGGTGGAGTTTGAGGAAGGATATAGAATATATGCGGAGCTTTTCTTACATATATCTTTGCTAGGGTAAGTTTGTTTCGTAGACTCCAAAGAGAGACTATTCAAATGCGGTTCAAAAATTTAAAAATATTCCACGTATTTTACCTAATGCTCTAAAACATTTGTTTTTATCTTTCTGGCTGTTAAAAATATTCTTAAAATGGGGGAGAGAAAAATTGAATGGCGAGTCGGTCGAAATATTGATGGAAAAATGATCTGCTAGTTAAGTAGGTATTTTGTTTTGTTTTTTTTATTTTAGCAAAATCGATGGGTGGGTCCATTGTCTCTCATTTTCGGCGCAAAAACTATTTTTTTTTTTTTTGAAAAAACCGACATAGTCCCTCAGTGTTATTATTTTTTTTAATGAAAACCAAGGGCCAGAGTCGATTTTAGTGGGAAAATTATAGTTGAAGTATAAACAAAAATGAAGGAAAGATTTTATCGAAGAGAGCGTATAGTCGAGTGGTAAGATTGTCTAATGTCATATCATATACGAGTTCAATTTCAAATATATATACATATATATAAAATCACTTGTCTGGCTGGACCTCTCCCTCGTTTTCTTTAATAAAAAAAATTATATTAATATTTATTTGTGAAACAAAATAATTGGATGGGCATTCTTTAATTTTAACCTATCCTATCTATCAGTTTCACAATTCAATGAGCCAAGATTTCGACAATTTGTAAGTACATCAATTTGACATCGGTTACTCAAAAAGCAAATCGTATGCCGTCCGGTATTGACATGTATTTTGCATAGCGTTTACGTGTTGCTTTCTTTCTCAATCCACTTAAAAAGAATATTTTCTTTTTTGATAACTCTTTAATTCTAATTTTCTACATAGACCTGAGGCCAATCTGTAAGTTGGATGTTCGATACATTCTATATGCTTTAGTTTAGATATGAAATTCAAAAATCTTTTTACTTTTTAAAAAATTTCATATTAAGTTAAAATCAGAATGAAAAAAAACTTTGAAACTAAAAAGCTAATAGATTTTGTAGTATCGATATATCTTCGTTGGTGAATAAGATATATTCAAGAGTTATATATTGACATATAATTATATATCCTTTGTCTGTGTGTGGTTATCATGTATTCCCTTTCCAGATGGTAAAAGTGTCTTATCTTGGAGCACACGGGAGTTTGACTTTGAAATATGCAAGTGAATTAATTTAATCTCAATGACAAATCGAAAATGAATTAGGAAAGAAATGAGGTCAAAAAAACTCAAAAAACTAAAATCACATTTTCAAACATTATGTTTGAATTACCTAAAAATGCCAAATATCAATATTATATACTGTAACATTAATAATGTCAGGTTCATAGATGACATACGAAGCGGGGCCGAATTTAAAATTTTAAATTTTATGAATTCCTAAATTTTAATAAATTTAAAAACTAAAAAAATAAAAAAAAACACTATAAATTAAAATTTTCAAAATTAAAATTAATAAATTTTTAATATATATAAATTAAAAATTAAAATTATTAAATTCGGCATGACTGATAATATATAAGTGAACATCGGCCTGATTTGCCACTTAGAAAGAAAATGTCGTGCAAGAAATTGTTGAATTTTGAGAAAAACATTTTGCTTACTAGGATATCAAGAAAAAATGTTGTTTTCATCCAGTTATTATGGGAGTTTGGTATATATATAAATTAAAATTAAAATTATTAAATTCGGCATGACTGATAATATATAAGTGTTTATCGGCCCTGATTTGCCACTTAGAAAGAAAATGTCGTGCAAGAAATTGTTGAATTTTGAGAAAAACATTTTGCTTACTAGGATATCAAGAAAAAATGTTGTTTTCATCCGATTATTATGGGAGTTTGGTAATAAGTTCCTTTCATATGGGGATTATACAATATCCTCCCAAAAAGAAAAAAATAATAAAAACTCAGATTCTTAGTTAG
>JACEIK010005781.1:59586-71462 GCA_018107945.1 Datura stramonium
TATTAATTTAATAGCAGCTAAATTCAATTTCATCAAGTTTAATTAAAATCTGCCCATTTCTATTCAATTTATATCAATTTTAGCCATTTTTGATCAATTCCGGCTATTACTTAAATTCAAAATCAGCCAATCCAATTTTAATTACCCGCGACCCAAAAGTCTACCCGCAACCAGACCCATCTTTGGTAAACCGTGATCTCAGCCGTTCATTTGATCTAATCCTACGGCCGATAATAAACCGTACCCACTTCCCATATTTAACCCAATACCCCTAAACTTAATCTCATTTTCATTTTTTATTTTTTTTCATCCCTACCTGACCATTGTCGTCGGCCCCATCTTCTCCCTCATCGGCTTCTCCGGCGAGACAAATACCACCACACCATGCTACACCGCCTCACTCCCCTACATCGAACCAGCCCCGTTCATCTCACCCCTCTCCCGTATTTCTCCTCTCAACTGGAAAACAACCAGAAAACAAGCCGGACCTCTTCCTCTCCGCCGCACACCAAAACTGGAAAACCACCAGTCATACACCAAACCTCCCTTCGTCCTTCCCCTCTACCATCGTCACCCTCCTAAAAAAACCGCCTCCAAGCGCCGCACCCTCTCCTCCAGCCGTTACCACCCAGAACTAACCTCCATTTTTTTCGGCGATAACCGGCAACCTCTTCCTCTTCATTTTTTCATCCTCTCCTCTCCACCCGAACACCACCAGCAACCCAGTGAGCCCCCAGTGTACCAACATCTTCATCTCTTTTCTGTTTTCTCCTTCTCCGTACCATCGTCACCTCGCCGGACCGCCACATTGTGCACTCCTCTCCCTATTGTCTCTGTCGCCCCCACCACTGTCCTAACCTTTCTCCTCTATTGCCGAACTCCTCCGAACCTCACCAACACTCGGACCATTTGAAGTCACCCTTTCATCTTTTTCATGGGTAAAGCTTCGAGATCATGATTTGTTAACAGATCCATAAGCTCATTCCTGGTATAATATCTATTACGTTTATTTGCTATCCTTTACCCCAAATTATGAGTTAGTTCGTGGCAGTATTTTCAGATTCGAAATTTGCAGAATATGCTTCTGAATTTTTTGTTTAATTCTTTGAAAATCTTTGTTGTTTATCTACATAGATTATCATATATGAAAATCTCTAAATCTTACAAACTTCGGGTTAACCCTATTATTTTAATAAACCGATTTTGTTCGGCTCTTAAGAAATTAAGATTATCTGTGTATACTATAGGCGTGAATATATATACTTGGCACGTTCACCAACATACTATGATTTGATTATCTGCATATTTCTCAAATAATATTGAGATTTGGTATTTATAAAATCAATTCTAACTTTTAGAATCGATTAAAATAGCGTTACATTATTTGTCCTTTTGCAAAATCTGTTAGTGATAACATATGAATATTTTGATTTCTCTGTTCGAGCATGTGGTACTTATATAATTACAACTTTGATTCGTTTCTTTATGGAGCATGATTCATAATATTATTTCTCTTATATTCAATATTGATTTCGCTTAATAGTAAGTTGGTTAACAATTCTTACTTGATTAACGTAGTATTTTACTGATTTTCTAGAAGTTGATGAATATGAGACAGCTTGGCTACTTGACGAATATGACTGCTACTTTTAATTAAAGCAACATTTTATTGAATATATGAAAACTGTGTGACAGCTTATCAAATGGTGACGTTGGTACAAATTTTAATATTTTATTAGTTTTGGTAAGTATGGATTATTATCCCTACGTGATTCAATTATATGGTGTAACTGATTAATATTCTTCCTTAATTGATTTGGTAAATTTTTATTTATGGTTTCATATTCTAAATTGATTTCAGCTTGTTATTATCTAATTTGTCTTAATTCATTAGTCAATTTAACATATCTTACATATGGTGAAATTGAATTAATTCTTATATCTTTTAACCTGATTTTGTTAATTAAGAAAATTTTTCTTTTTGATTTCTTCTGTTAGTTTCTTTCCTTCTCTTAATGTGGTAGATAATTACTATGTATGGTAAGATGTGATGCTTACGCCGAATTGACTGAATTACTCCTTTAAAGAAGAGATTATGGTGTTTTAGTATTTATTTTCGGATATAATTACTAACAGCTTGTTTGGATATTTTTGGTTAGGATCTTATTTCATAATGATTGACTTATTCTCTACTTGTTAGTATTAGTAATTATGGTAAAAAGAGATTATTCTTGAAAGATCTTGATTAGATTTTATTAGTTAAGGAAATAATTTTCTAATTGATTCATTTATAAGGAAATTAATTTCTCTGATTGATTCCTCTTATTATTCCCTTCCCTTTACTCCTCTGGATGGAGTACAACTTTTGTGCTATATAAGCATGTCTTCTCCTTTCAAAAAAGGGCGGGCTCGAACCTCACTTGTTTTGGGGGATAAAACTTTGACTTTACTTTTTATTTAACATTCAAACATCACTCTTAGCAATACAATTTTGCACTCCTTAATACTCGAACACAGCTACTCCTTTGCTCTCTCTCTTTAGAAGTTTGAATATCGCTCGTTAAATTTGAAAATTATTTTGCTCCTAAGTACCTCTGTTTCTTCACTCATTTATCCCTGCACAACACAAGCACTACTCGAAATCCACGAGATTCTTGTGATCTTGATGTGTTGAGGTTTGGTCTCATCTTGTTGGTAGGTCCTTTCTTGGAACTGTTGATATTGTTATACTGTTTCTGCTGGAATTACGATATTATTTTCATCACTAATTGACTGGTTAGTTTACTTTCCTATGTGCCCCTTTCGATAAAACAATGTTTGGAGTTAGTTACTTGCATCGCATTGTAATAAATGTGAATTATTTTGATATATTTGCACGTGCCTCTTTGTTGTATTTATTTGTGTAATAGGTTTTTTTTTCCGTGAGATGGAGCAAATAGTCACCGGGATAGGAGAGGACTTTGGAAATTAGTTTAATGTTAGTTTTTTATGTTGTAAGTATTTATGCTCTTATTTATCGGTTTGTAATAATTGTAATAAATGTTAATGATAGTGGAAAGGGGTTTATGGGGACGGAGGGTTTGTATGTGCTCTCTCGTATTTTCTAGTTTTGTTAATCTAAAATTTCATATAGAAAGCATGCCTATAGGATTAACATGGACTTAACTATTCTATAGAGATCATGCCCATAGGAATTGATCCAATAATATTGACAACGTTTAGATGTATTACTTATAGGACTATTTCCAACAACGTAGATATAAAGCCTATGAAACTCCACATCCATTCATTAAATAAAAAATGTTGACCAGTTTCTCTCCACCTTCAAGATTCAATCAGTTCAGTTGATATCATAGGTTGGTCTAATTTTTAGTGCTTTGCTTCCAAAATTTAAGTCGAAACATATTTAAGATTCGTATTTCAGGCGCTAACACATGTATTATTGCATACTAAGATTCATAGGAATCTACTTAGAGGTTTATCTGAAATTTGTGTGCCGACTGCATCTGTAGTTGAATCATGTTATTATATTTTCATAATAATGCTATCATGATCTGATCTGTCCATGCATTTAGAAATCTTGTCTAAATGGGGTATACGATGTGTTGTGCACTTAATTTTGATTTTTGTATTAGAAATCATGTATAAATGATTTATTCATAGAAATCATGTTCATAGGATGGAGGCCTATTTGAAACGTTTATCTGCTATTTGGTTTTTATTACTATTAATTTGACATTCATCACCTTTAAAAGCCCTAAGAATTTTAGACCCAAAAATCCAAATTAGCAGTTCAAATGCCTCTTGGATGTTAGCTTTGGAACGGGTAGGCATGCATTAGGTCGTTTAGTCCTCTCTCATTTTAGAGCGATTTTAGGCTAATAACTAAAGAATTAGGTGGGTAGTGGGACATGATAGTCCGTGCTCACTAAATAATACAGGCAATCTTAAATGATTGCAAAGTATTATTTTAGTTGTACGGGGTGATCCATTTAGGTGAAAATAACTCCCTTTAAGTGAAAAACTACGTTCAAACTGATTCCCCTTTTTTGGAGATGCGTAGACGCCTCTTCGAGGTTCGGTCCAATTCTTAAATTTTTTATTTATTTGTTTCGTTCTCATTTCTTTCCGTTTTAGTGTTTATTTGTTATTTATTGTTTGTCTTTATCTGTTAGTTATTATTTGCATAAATTGCTAGATCTATTTGCATCCTTTATGTCTCCACTTTCTTTCTTGTTTGATTTTCTGTAGTTGCAAGGCCATTTGAACATTTTGTTACTTTTGATCACTTAGTTCATTTAATTTGTGTCACATTAATATACCCTTCGATCACTTAGTTACCCACATAAATTGAATTCGGCCGGAATCCACAGTTGTGGACCTCAAAAGGTGCTTAACACGTTCCTTTCGAGGTAATATGAGCCCTTACCCGATCTTTGGTGACGTAGACTAATTAAATAGAATTTTTTGTGTAATTAGTTTAGTTTGGTTCTCTAACGCACCAAAATCCGTTAGGTGCCGACTCTCTTTTAATAATCCCAAAAGAATTGTCACATGTCTTGACCCGCTTTTTGCGAGAAAAATAGGGCGTGACAATATTTAAGACCCTATATTGCAATATATAAAGATATTTTTTATTATTTTTCAATCATAATTTTATATTCAAAATGTAGCGGAAGATTTTTGGCTGAAGATGTTTTCTGAATTTTTAGGCTTATTTTATGGGATTGAGCAGTTGGCAATTTATATGGGTCGATTTTTAGGGTGTTTTCAAACCTACTATTCCACACTCTACTCATTTAAAAAAAAGGAAGGATATTGAAAATCAAATCACTCTCTCTCCAACATTGTAATCTGTTTTGTGATTTTACTTCTATATTCAATTATCTCTAAATATTTTACTCTCTATAAAATATTTCATGGATACCAAAGCAGAGAAGAAATTAAAGGCCGGAAAGAAGCTTCCGGCAAATGATGGGGGTAGATAAGAAGAAAAAGAAGAAGAACATTGAAACCTACAAGATCTACATTTTCAAAGTATCAAGAAGTTCATCCAGATATATTTGAATCTCTAGCAAGGTTATAGAAATTATGAACAGTTTCATTGATGATTATTTTTGAGAACTTGGCTCATGAGTCTTCTAGACATGGACGATATATAATCTCAAGTTTTCTGAAGAATAAAAGAATCATGAATTATGTTATTAAAGATGTAGATCAAAAATTTAATTTTTTTGGATCAATTTACCACTTTTTATTAGTAGTGGAATCTTTTCAGTATGTCTTGTATCATATTTTGTTTCACTATATATTATATGGAATAAATATATAATATGGTATGTTCACCTTTTTGAACATTTAACTATCTGTAGTTTGAAACTGAGACATACAAAACAATATGCTTAAGTTTTTTTTAAATGTATGGAATAGGTATATAAACTGATTTACTTAATCTTTTTTATATCAGGTTATATATAAACATGATTTAGTATATGGATTGTGTGGGTATATGCTAAATACAAACTAATTTATTTAATTTTTTTTTGCCAAGTTATATACAAATGTGATTTAGTGTGTAAATAACGTATAAAATATGGTAAATACAAACTGTTGTTTGATTTTTTTTTATATCATGTTATTTACAAATATGGTTTAGTGTATAGATTATGCCTATAATATGGTAAATTTAACTAGTTTAAGTCTACTTTTATTTCTAGGATCTGAATTTTTTTATAGAAATGGTATATCTTCACTCTTCTGTTGTTTTAATATGTTTGTATACATTGAAATTTGTGTACAGTCATATATATTGAATAGATTGTATTAAATTAAGTCTTGGGTCTAAATCACACCCTCATAATAATGAAATCTTTTATGAAGTTTTAAATAAACAAGAGAGAGAATGAGGGAATGTATAATAGAAGTCCTGAATGGATCTTCAAAGGAGAGAATAGTTGAAGATAAAAATTTAAGAGAAATTTATGGAATGAATATGATCAAGGGAAAAAAAAGTGTAATGAAAAAATAGAAAAGACATAAATCTAAGAGAAATTCATGTAATAGGGAAAGATAAAAATTTAGGAGAAATTTATGAAATGAATATCAAGAAAAATACTACTATCATGGTTGAAGGAAATAGTTTTACCATTTTATTATTTAACCTCTTTGTTAGATCTTGATAAAAATTCTACTATTATAGTTTGAAAAGTAAAAGGTTCTGTTAAATTTTTTAATAATGAATCTTATATGGTGTATTTATATATATATTTTTCTCATTTTCTATGAGCTAAAATAAATTGAATTGAAATAACTCATTCTAATGAATGATCAAATTAATTACCAGTCCAAACTTAAATAAATTAGATGAATCATATTTATATGAGCTAATTAATAATGATATATTGTGATCAATTGGATACTGAGTGGATTGGGAATTGGGTCAGGTGGAGCAAGGGGTGGGAGGAGTGTGGCCGTGGTTGGTCCAAACAAATCAATACAAAATCATACTAGAGAGAAATTTTGCTTCTTTTACAAAGGTCCATCTTTCTCTTACATTCTTATTCGATTGTTGCACGCGATTGCAAAATATCTCAATATTAAAAAAAAAAAAATCTAGCTTTTTTTGTGGGGCCTTTTTTGGGTTAAAAGGACATAATATTATAACTAGATATACATCATTATAAAATACCGGGATTACTATGGATTAGAAACTTCAAACACTCATTTAAGGTGTACAATCAAGAAATGACATGAGTTCATCCATAGTGAAAGAGTTCAAATCATGAGTTTTTAAAATTATTTCTATCTTATTTTTCTAGGCCCCAGGTAGTATGCTATGCAGTTTTCTAACTACTGTACGGGTAGGTGCACTTTCTCCAAGAAAGTAAATTTCATTTATGATGGTTGAGAACCTGGTGCGCATATCTTGTATGAATTCTTCATCCTTCATCCTAAAGAGTTTGTATTGTCTATTCAACATATCAATTTTTGACTTATTAACCCGATTAGTACCTTCATGTGCAGTTTGTAGGATATCCCAATTTGGCAGTGATGCATGAAGAAATTTGATTGTACTCATCAGGTCCGAGCAGATCAATATTTTTCTTGCCTTAGCATTTGTTTGCATAGCAAGCTTGTCTTCAGCATCAAATTCTAATCTTCCCTCGGGTACTTGAGTCTTCTCATCTTCAATCATCTTCACGAGAATAACGGATCCATCAAGAACCACATTCCATAAATTATGATCTTCTCCAATCAGGTGGTTCATCATTTTGTTCTTCCATCATCCATAATATTTTCCATTGAACAGTAGTGAGTGGTCGAAGCCCCACCAGCTGTTGGTGGTGTGGCAATAAGATCTTTCAAGGTTTCAAAACCTGTTTTGATACCAACTGAAATTAAACGCACACCTAACCAACTATAACGTGCAACTGCTAAAATCAGGTTCAAACGTATTAAACCTTAATAAGACAGAAACAACACAATAATTTACCATGCAAAACTCATTGCTCAAGGGAGTAAAATATCATTACCTACACCTCAGTAGGATTTTCAATTACCAATTCTTTAGAATCAACAACAACAGTTTCAGATTAAACTCTATAATCTAAGTGACTAACTGTAATACCTCAATCCTATAATTAACTCTAACTGTATTATCACCAATGGTAAACAACACGACAAGTTTAGCTACTTCTAACACCACATCATAGCAAACAAACAAAGTAGAATACTTTAACAAGCACTTCAAGTTACAGACTCAATTTCACAATCTAAACAATAATGAACTATCTTTAAGCTTGATACAAGATTGAATCAGATATCTTCAACTGGATTGCTCTTTCAATTTGTTTCAAAAGAGAATTTCACTCTATGCCCGTGAAGAATACTGTTCAGATGAAATTCTCAAACCTTATATGCGTGTCTCCTTTAGATTTTCCTGAAGTTTCCTTGTTGAACACCAACTCATATAAGGAAGTACTTTCCTTTAAAATAACTCTTTATTCAAGACTTCCTCTTTTATCCAACTGCAGCCAGCTAACACGATGCATTCAATATCAAGAGTAAATTTGGTTCAGCTGTAATAGATACGGCACATAATAATATAAATAATCTGTGAGCCTAGTTTTCTCATAATAAAGTAATTATAACCTGATTCATATTTACATATTTGTCGATCATTAAAACTACATGATATAAGATCTCATTTCCCAACAAAATCAATAGAAATCATACTAGAGAGAAATTTTGTTTCTTTAACAAAGGTCCATCTTTCTCGAACAGTTGCACTCGATCGTCAAACATCTCAATATTGAAACTCTCTTTTAAAAGATTTTTTTGCCTTTTGATTAAAAGGATATAATATTATAAGTAGATAAAAATCATTACAAAATTACTGGGATCACTATGGATCCTTGAGTAGAAACTTCAAATGCTCGACTTAAAGATGTAAAATCAAGAAATGACATAATTAAAAGGACATAATCTCTTACAAGCGTTTTAAGGAGCTCCTAGTTAGGAAGTGCACTGCACAACTGAAAAAGAAGATCCTAACAACTTTATGCAACAGGATAAAGATAAAAACATATCTAGTACATTCTCAACAAAGAGAGTGAAGATGACCAACAATTGGCAGCTCAAATTTTGATAGAGTCCACAAGTAGGGCAATAATGTGAGGCTTTAAGACTTTCTCCGGATGAGTATATCCATCTTGATTGTGTTTATATATAACATCGATAAGACGAACAAGATTGAGAATACGAGTTAAAAATTCCATAGATACGGGAGTGGGCCTAAGAATTCCTTCATTAATATCCTTCCATGCTGTCTCAGCCATTTCACGAAATTTAGCCATTGCCTCTTCCGTTGATACATTATAATCTCTCCTGTAACACTCAATTCCTGTTGCAATTTGTCCCCTACTTTTCTCTACCTGGAAAGGCAAATATATTAGGGGTTAAGTTTAATATTGCTACACGTTGTTTGTTCAAATATCATATTATTTAATATAATTTTTGTGATATAAAGCTCATACGTCATATGTGGCAATGTCATCAATAACTCGGCATAATGTCGCATTAGCTTCAAGAATTTTAGGATTCTTTGACAACCACTCGAAATCCTGCTCCGTAGCAGACTTCATGCCCAGATACGATGTTGTTGTGAGCAAGTAATAAGTGCTAGTTGCTAATGCATTGCTTAGGTACTCAGAAACTGGTGGCATATATCCTTCAATAAACCATTTTGCCTCGATATTATAATTCCTCACTATTTCTTTCATCTGCAAACACCAAAAATATATGAATTCAACTATTAAAAATGTAATTTGATTGCTTCAAGATTGCAATTTGATATTTACGGTTCCTCGGACATACTCTTTCTTTTGCATGATAAACAACATGAGATCTTCCATCACTAGACAATTCCTTTTCATAATCCTCATAAAGATGTAGAAGAGCTTTATAACTATTTTTCATGTAATCAGGGAGTTGATCAACTTCGCTGATATCCCATCTGTAAGGTGATCACAAGCTTAGAAAAATTTATGCATATTAAAAGAGCAAAAATATAATGAGCAAAAGCTTGTCTTAATCTTTTCGAGATTTTCACTTTCAGTAGGAAGATTGCATTTAAGAAGTTCATACCTTTGTATGACATCAGTATATGTGGCAAGTTCTTTTACTGTACCATAAGAATCAAAGGTATCATCAACAACTGAAATCATGGCTATGGTCTTAGCAAGCATGACACGAGCTTGAGAATATTGAGGCTCAAAATACACTCCTATTGTCCAAAAATAGCATTCAACTACTCTATCTCTAGCATATGGAAGTGTTGCCATGAAATTTAAATCTTTCCACCACCTGCAACACAACCAGTTAACATTAATACTTGAAAATTAACAAAAAATTTGACTTTTATCTCTAAGAATGGTATATTCTCACTTTGATACTTCGGCAAGTTCTTGTTTGTGCAGCATCTGGAGCAAGTTGAAATCCAATTTGGCAAATTGAAGTAACACATCGTTCTTTGTTTCCTGCTTCTCATAGATTGATGAGATGAAGAACCGAGTCTCAAGTCGAGGAACACCCTTGTGCAAAGATTGCTCAAGGGCATGCATCACTTGCTCCCTAAGAGGAGAGTTCAAATGTGGAGCTACGGACTCAAGATGAGTAGTGGAGAAAGCGAGTGCGTCTTCTAAGATGTCTTCACCATGTGTCCTTACATGTGAAGCTTCATACAAACTCAATAAACCTAAGACATCACTAGCAAGAGACTCCTTGAGTTTGCCATTTCCATCTTGGAATTTGCTGAAAATTTCTGGTTTACAAGGAATAATAAAATATATTAGCCTTCCAACAAATGGATATTAATATATAATCACAACAACATTGAATTTGTATTACTTACTAAGAGAGATGGTGTAACCATGTTGCCTGAGCAATCGAAATTGAAGAGCGCAAGTGCATAAATCATTATAGTCATCGCCCTCGAAGTTTGAATTTTCATTATAAATCTGTTTCAAAATATCATTAATTTCTTTCTCAAAGTGGTAGGCTATGCCAAGGCGTTCAATAACATCAATCAAATTCAATGTCTTAGCCAATTCCCGTCCATGAGTAGCTAACAACATACTCCTTGTTTCTTCCTTCAATGCTTCAATCTCTTGTGCATACTTTTGTGCAACCTATAAATAAATATATTCAAAAGCCAAAAAATAAAACGACATTGTCTAATAGAAACAAAGAATTAAACTATGAAGAAAAGATGACGAATATTAATTAATTACGTGATTATCGATGGAAAAAGATAGAAAACGATTGCCCCATAGACTAGGAGAGAAGTTGGCAACGGGGCGAACAATCTGTTCTTCAACTACAGCTGAGGCCATTGTTGCAACAAATAATAAGAATGTTTTTTTTTTGTTCTTCTCCGAGGAAAGAATGAATGTTTCTTTTAGTTCTTCTCTGAGGAAAGAATGAAAGAAACTCTCAAGTTGATGATATAAATGGTAGACGGGGACAACTATTTATAGGGGTCAAATCACTATAATTGATATGTGTATAATATATCAACCAATTTTCTGATCTTTCTAATCTAATTATATGTAATTTAGGTAATTTTCAAGATCGCCTTGATGTTATCTTCCCTCCGTTTCATTTTATATGTATTATGTACTGAACGTAGAGTTTAAAAAATTAAAAAGAAAATTAATTTTGTGATTTTAAATTGATGATGTGTTTAATATATCAAAATAATCTTTAAATTTCGTGATAAATTATAATTATGAAATAGCTAATTATTAAAAATCTGCAATCAATTCGAACATATCGAAAATGTGGAGTGATTTGATTTTTCAACAGTTTGAAAATTCAGCCTTGTGGAAAGACAGACAGATTTTCTTCATCTTTTAATCTTTTCTCAGTTGCCTCAATTGACTTTATACAACAACATATATTTGTAATTAAGATACTCTTTTATTTTTCATGGTATTATGAGTGAATATAATCTGATAATGTACAAAATTTACACTAAAAATGCATAGTACTTATAACTCGTTAAGCAATGTTAGAAAAGTAGGACATTTCCAATCAGAATCCTCTGAAACAATATTAACCATTAAGGTGAAAAGATAGGCCTGTCCTTTATAATATAAGAAATCCTGACTTGATTCGAAAAGCGAGCTAGCGACAATTGAAAGAAAGGGGTCCATATAGTTATCGTATCCACCCCAACGAACAAATGCAATACATAAAAGACTTACAAATATAGTATAAATTGGTTTTATCTATGACATTTTCTATTTCTACTTTTCATACCAAGATAGTGGGTACCCTGAAAATTTTGAAATATCTACAAAATATTAAACATGCAT
>JACEIK010005781.1:81626-99362 GCA_018107945.1 Datura stramonium
ATAAGAAACTCTGATGTCTCCCTTGAAGAATAAATAAATTAGCATATATTAAATTTCTAAAATAACAGGCTTTTTATTTTAAGAATATAAATTCTATATATTTGACGGTAAAAAAGAAATTCATCATCGAGTAATTATTTCTAAAGCAAACTGCAACTAATATTGTATGTGATCATTAATCAGTAATTTTGATTAAATGGAAAAACACATTGATGATGTTTATACTTTGGGTTTATATAATTTAAACTCTCGTATGAATTGAGAATTCAGAGACAACGTTTAGGAAGTAAAAATTACTACAATTTAATTATCTCCTTAGCTAAAACACTTTTATTGTGTTTTATAAAAACTTGAAAAATTAAAAATAAAAAGAGAAAGAAAGAGAGAAAAGACAAAACAAACATCTGTTAGAACATAATATCAAATATTCCGACATATAAAGAACAAAAGGAGCTTGTAGCATTATTTCTTACAAGGGTTTTAAGGAGGTAAGAAGCTCCCTAAAAACTTTATTCAACATGAGGATAAAGATAAAAGCATATCTAGTACATTTTCAACAAAGAGAGTGAAGATTTTCTTAAGATAACCAACAATTGGAAGCTCAAATTTTGATGGAGTCCTCAAGTAGGGCGATAATGTGAGGTTTTAAGACTTTCTCCGGATGAGTGTATCCATCTTGATTGTATTGATATGTAACGTCAACAACACGTGCAAGATTGAGAATACGAAATAAAAACTCTGTAGCGACAGGAGTGGGCCTAAGAATTCCTTCATTAATATCCTTCCATGCTGCTTCAGCCATTTCTTGAAATTTAGCCATTGCCTCTTTTGTTGATACACCATAATCTTTCATGTAGCACTCAATTCCGGTTGAAATTTGTCCCCTGCATTTCTCAATCTAAAAAGGCACATAGATTAGGTGTTAGCGTTTATATTGCCCCAAATTAAATGTCATTGCAACACTTCTGTTTGTTCAAATCTCATACTCCCTCAATATCAAGTTATGCAATCACGTAGTTTAACTGGGCACAGAGTTTAAAAAATATGGTAAAACTTTTAAAATTTGTGGTCTAAAACAAGTCATAGATATTTGTATTATTATAAATCATCTCATTAAGGGTAAAAATAGGTATTTTAAAGTTAAATTATTACTAAATCAAAAAGTGTATCACATAAATTAAGAAAGACAGTATAATGATATAAGTGAGATACAATTCATACCTCGTATGTGGCTATGTCACCGATAACTTGACATAATGTTGCACCAGCTTCAAGAATTTTAGAATTTATGGTGACTATCAGGTTGTAATTTCCAGTGAAGACGACGAGAGGCGACCACGAGTCGTGGTCAGGGACGACGAGTCGTCCAGTCCCTTTTTGGGACCAGCAGTATGTTTTTCCCTGCGAATTTGCTAAGGGCTTTTATGTAATTCCTAAGTTTCTAAGGACTAAACTACATTTTTTTAAGCTCAGTTAAAAGGGTTTTAAGAGAGTTAAACTTATCCTAAGCCTTACCATTCTGTGCATGTAAGACTAGAAGTTTCTTAGGGGTGATCAAGGCTAAAATCCATAAATTCTTCTTCAATTTCCTTTGGGTGTTCAAGGAAGAGAGAAGAATCAACTTACCCAAGTATGTAAGGCTATGAAAGAGAGTTCCTTTCACTCTCATACCCTAAACTCTTCTCAAATTCCAGGAATTTCAATTCTATAAGTCAAGTTTCATGATCCATGGGGTTTATGCCAATTCTTGTGAAATTCTATATGATCTATCGATGGGTCAATCTCCTTCATGTATTAAATCATGTTTTATGATCTATGGGCATATTTTATGACTATTTTGAATATAAACTTATAGATTTAAATCTAAATCCAATTATATATGTTTTTATGAAAGTCAAGTTATGATTTCAGTATGATGTTGATTTAAATTATCCCAATTATAATTTATGCTTCATGATATGATTTTTCTCAAGTACTTATAATGGATTTATGAAATATCAAGTATATACATGTTTTACAAGCATGCATGAATTTCATAATTTATGGATTTATGATTATGGCCGACTCACGGGCCTTATTTCATGGCTAGTTCACGTATTCCATCATGGTTATGATTATTATGATTTAACTAGACCATGAACCTCATGTATCTTTTCCCTATTATCATATGAGAACTATATATGTTTTGGGAGTAGTATTTAACACCGAGTAATTTCGGGGTTCAAGCTTACCCCGAGTCTCAGAACTACGCGCCAACGTAGCCATGATGTGACCTCCCTTGAGACTGTCCTTTTTCCCGAATGGGCATTTCATGAGTGATATCACGCTTTTTTTTTATGGTTCTACCCTTGGCAAGGTACGAACACCCTCCCGACTAGGGGTTTACAGGTTGGGCTCCATGTATGCTCATATGGGGTATATCGGCTATAAGAATCTCCCATCGTTCCTCATGATTTATGCATGGTTATGATTATATACTTTGGCTTAAGTCAGGTTTAGTAACGCTTTTCTCCTGTGACTATGATTATGATTGACTTACGAATGTTTTGAAAAACTTTGAGCCCTTATGTTTACACTATGATATTTATGTTATGATCATTGTTATCCTACTCTTATAAACTCTTACGTATTTTATACTGTCCATTTTACTTACCTTGCATACTCAGTACATTCCAAGTACTAACCGCATACTCTATGCTGTATCGTTTTATGATACAGGCTCCGATATTCAGACTCAGTCCCGCTGCTAGCCAGTTTTCTAGCATCTGTACTTTCGGAGTTAGCATTTCTCAGTATCAGTTGGTGAGTCCTCATCTTGCGAGTTCGTCCTTTCAATTTTCAGATTATAGTGAGTTAGTTGGGGTCTTGTCCCATCAACTCGTCAGTGTTAGAGGCTCTTTAGACAGTTTGTATTTTAGCTTTAAACTTATGTATGTATTTAGGTGTTATGATTGTTTGGACTTCCGCTATATTATTCATGTTGATCTTTCGCTTATCTATGATTGAGTTAAATGTATGTTCATGTCATGGGTCGACTTGGAGCCTCTCGGAGTTTCTTGTCCCGTGTCTCGATCCAGGCCTATGTTCGGGTCGTGACATATATATTTATAATAAAACTAATAAGGAGGAAACTGCTGAGTTATCAATAGAAGAAGAAGAAGAAATTGCTAGGGCATTACAACCTGAAACTGATGCTCGACAACATCTAAACAAAGTTTGTGAAAAAAATGACATATCTCCGGTCACGAGAGGCAGAAGTAGACATAAAAGAACCAGCAAAGGAAACAAATCGAATAGAAAAAGTATTTACACCTCCTTACATAGGTGATAGAAGGAAAAATAGCAATCTCTAATTGTTTTGTTATGATTAGTACCATTATTTTGAATATAAGAGGTGCAAGATCCAAAAAGCATTTCATAAACTTAAAAGAATGATTAGCAAATAGAAGGTTCAGTACCTATGGTTAATATGAACAAAGTTGAGGGCTATAAAAAGATTTTGGGCTTCAACCACTGCATTACTAATATCAATGGGCAAATTTGGTGCTTTTGGAGGGACAATTGAGCAGTTACCACCATAAAAGATCATGAGCAACAGATCACATCGAAAATTCAAAAAGATCAAAAGTGCCAAGAGTTTTATGTAACTGTGGCATACGCTAAATGCACTCCTATTGACAGAAGGGAGTTGTGGAGCAGCCTAGAGGAGTTGAACAATACTATCAACCAACCTTGGAGCAATGGAGGAGACTTTAATGGTATTCTTCATCCCGAGGAGAAAATTGGTGGTCTTCCTTATAGGAATGCGGATAGCTTTGACTTCTTAGAATGCATGGATTCTTGTGGCATGATTGACATTGGGTACAGTGTTAAAAATACACATGGTGCAATAACTGGAGGCCAAGTAAAAGAATTTGGGAAAGATTGGATGGAGTGTTTATTAATGATGCATGGGCTCAAAAATTAACACCAACACAGTGACCCATCTATCAAGAATTGGTTCTGATCATAGGCCACTACTTTTTAAATGTGATAATGGCTACAAGTCAAGAAAGAAATACTTTAAATTTTTGGACTACCCAAAAGGGCGTCTTTGACATTGTGAATGATGAGTGGAATCAAAATATAGAAGGAAATCTAATATGGAGACTACAACAGAAACTTAAAAAAATGGGAAGAAGGCTTTCCAAGTGGTCCAGAAAGGTTATTGGAGATATATATGCTCAAGCTAAAATTTGGGAAGCAAAGATGCAGTTATGGGAAGATATGGATCTTACTTTGAGAATAGAGGTCAACAAGGAAGAATCTGAGTAGAGGACATGCTGAATATATTTATTGGCTCAATAAACATTATAGCCTTCTGAAACAAAAATGCCAAGTGAGATGGTTTGAGGAGGGTGATAATAATACCAGTTATTTTTCATTCAGTGATTAGAGATAGAAAGAGAAATCTTGGAATACACAGAATAATAAACAAAAAGGGAAAATGGATTTCTGGTAATGAAAAAATTGCTAAGGTGGCTATTAAACACTTTGAGCATCTTTTTAATGTCAAGAAGGCCACTTTTGACGGTGCAGCAGCGCAGGTGGTTTCTCTAGTATATTTTATCATAGTTGTTGGGTTATTATCAAGAAGGATTTGATAGAATTTGTTTAGTTTTTCTTTCATGGACGAAAACTGGCCAAATTCTTTGCTCACATGGTATTAATCCCCAAAAGTGGATGGTCCTATTAATTGTTCAGATCTAAGGCCCATCAGTTTGACCAACTTCTCTAGCAAGATTATTACCAAGATTATCTCCCAGGGGCTCAACCCCATGCTACCTATTATGATATCAGACAATCAAAGTGGATTTCTTAAAGGAAGGCTCACTAAATAGAATATTTAGTTGACTCAGGAAATTGTCCAGGATATTTATTAGCGTATAGCCGGTACGGCTTAGTAGTTTAGATTATTTAGGATTGGTTAGTTCAACTTGAGTATATTTTGGCTATTATTCATATTTTGAATTATTATTTAATTAGGATACTTCAATTGTCTTTAGCTAGAAATCTATCTTTTCATTGAAAATTCTATTTAAAGAATTATTTATTGCCATTAATAAACAAACCCTTTTATTAGATCTTCAAAAATTTATATGGTATTAGAGCCCTATACACTCTAATGAGAACGATCCAAACTATTTTTTTCTTTTTTCCCATCAATCACACTATTTAGAACCAATGGCCAACAACAACAATGGCGGAAACCCAAGAGTTGTCAATGTTGATAATACAATGGGTACCAATATCATTATCCAATTCAATCCTGCTTCTCAACTATCCATGAAACTAAGTGGTGGTCACAACTTCACTACCCGGAAAGCTGAATTCTCTATGTTCATATATGGCTACAACCTCTTCGACCATTTCGATGGGACCACTCCAGCTCCCTGCCGCACATTTACGAATGGCACCAACAATCTGGCATTCCTTACTTGGTTCCGCCAAGATCACCAAAATTCTCTCATGGCCTCAATCAAAGCCATTATTGCCCCACCATTGAAGTTGCCGCCTTATCTAAATTAGTCTGGGACGCACTGCACACTACATATGCAAATGGATCTCAAATTCAGATATTTAGCCACCATGATCAACTTGCTCGAGTCACCAAGGACTTTTGCTCTATCACAAACTATCTTCAGGCCATTCGGTCTTTCTCGGACGAGTTAGCAACAGTCGGTGCCCCTGTATACAACCCAAAACTCATAGTCAAAATACTCAGTAGTTTAGGTCCTGAGTTCCGTGAGATCTTCATTGTAATTCGGGTACATGATACTCTAGTTTCCTATAAAGAGATGTTTGAAAATTTGTTTGATCATGGACTCTTCCTTCGTCATGAAGATACAATTTCCAATAATTGCAGGCAAAATGATAATTCTTAGCACTGGCGCCATGATTCCTGACAGATTACTCAACCACAAGGCCAGACCAACCCAAACTCTATCACTCACTGTCAAATCTGTAATAGAATTGGTCACACAACTGTCGTCTACCGCTCAAAGTCTCACAATTACCTTGCAACCAAAGCCAACTATACTGCTAGTTTTGCTGCAGCCACCAGTCTCTAGATATTTGACTGGGGAGCAACCCATCACATCACCATTGAACCACACATCTCCAATCGTATCATGGTAACGAGGATGTCTCCATGGGTGACAGTAACAAAATTTGCATATCTCACACCAGTTCTACTCAATTAAATACATCAAATAATATTTTTAAGCTACCCCACGCATCGCTGTGTGCTCCAGCCATTAAACAAAAACTTCTTTTTGTCTTTAAATTTTGCTAAAATAGTTTAAAATCTATTGAACTTTTTCCATTTGACTTTGTTGTGAAGGATCTACAGACACGAAAACTGATGGTGCACTATCGACTCAGCAATGGGCTATATGAGTGGTCTGCACTCCAACCCCAAGCCCACATCAAAACCATCCACTCTGCTCACCATCTGGTATCAATGCTTGGGTGACTCGCACTCTAGAATTCTTGACTTTATTTTGAATAAATTCTCGCTACCATTTAACAAGCGAGACAAAATTTCTTATTGTAATTCCTACTTATCAAATAAATCTCATCGTCATCCCTTTTCTCAATTATCTTTGCGCAACATCAAACCGCTTCTAATTATTTTTAGCGATTTATGGGGCCCTTCACCATTCTTATCCCTCGATAAAAAACTGTATTATTTGTATTTTTGTTTATCATTATACGAAATACACTTGGCTTTATATACTTAAAAACAAAAGTGAAGTCAAAGAAATCTTTCAAAAATTTCACCCTCTCATGGGAAAAACATTTCAATACTAAAATTCTTTCCCTCTATACCGATGGTGAAGGAGAGTACAAAAGTCTTGACTCGTATCTCTCACTTCACGGTATTGAACATCTATCCACCCCACCGTACACCCCTCAAAGAGTTGCACTTTCTAAAAAATGACATCATCACATCATCGAAACAATTAAAACTTTCCTACATGAAACATGTCTGCCACCTCAATTTTGGTCATTTGCGTGTCATCACTCTATCTATCTCATCAATCGTCTACCTGCTTCTCACCTAGAAATTACTCACCATTCCAACACCTATTAAATAAATCACCTAACTATAGCTCCTTGTGAGTTTTTGGTTGCCTATGATACCCTTGACTCTAATCATATGCAAAAAATAAGCTTGAACCAAAGTCTAACTCTTGTTTCTATCTTGGTTTCACACAATCTCACCACTGTCACCAATGCTATGACCCAGCTTCCTCTAAAGTGTACTTATCACGAGATGTATAATTTGTTGAAAATATTTTTTCCTTCAAAAAGATATTTTTTAATTTTCAAATTAAGTCTTCTAACTTAAATTGGGAAAATATCACGTTACCACAAATTAAAACCAACTTATGAAATTATCCTATATTCCCCGATTTACGCACACCTATTCCCACTTCACCCTCACCAAATCTCACCGAAACTATCATAGAACATGTAGCATCCCACTCTTCTAGACCAACTCCAAGTCTTGTGGAATCAATGTTGTCTCCCTTTCCCACTCATGCCGCTACTACTTCTCCTATTACAAATCAATCTCCCTCTCTAACTAGCACATAAATAAATCCAAACAACATTAATTCTCCTACCACTAGCACACAAATAAGTCTAAACAACATTTCTTTCACTAAATCAAGTGCTGCCTCCCCTCGGCTTTCCCATATCCTTCCCCTACTACCATTCTCTCTCCCTCACCTACTACAACCCTCTTTCTCTCCAACTACAACTCCCACCCAAACGTCCCAGCCCTCCAATATTAATTCCCCAAAGCTGGCAGATCGTTCCCAGATCAAACCCAAACGTCCCAGCCTATTCTTCAAGTATACAAACGCCGATCATCATACTATCAACAACCAATATGCCCCTCTTCCTCTTCCAATTCACGAGCTAGTACCATCCCCACCCCACTATCCATCCTCGATCTCTCATCTGGTAACTCGTTCCCAACATAACATATTCAAACCCAAGAAATTTTTTGATTATTTGGCCTCCTTGAATCCCACAATTGCACTCACCACAATCAAACAAGCACAAAAATATCCCGAGTGGCATGAGGCGATGAAACAGAAACTTGATGCTTTAATTAAAAATCAGACTTGAGAACTTGTTCCTCTTAACCCACTTAAAAATATTGTTTGTTGTAAGTGGATTTTCAAGATTAAACGCAATGCTGATAGATCCTTAGACAGGTACAACGCTAGACTGGTTGCAAAAAGTTCACTCAACGACCTGGTATTGACTTCTATGCGACTTTCAGTTCAGTTGTCAAGCCTACCATGGTTCGCATAGTTCTCTCTGTAGCAGTTCGCCACAATTGGCACATCCGACAGCTTGATGTCAATAATGTCTTTCTCCAAGGTTCTTTGGATGAAGAGGTATTAATGGCTCAACCTCTAGGATCTGTAGACACCACCATTTCAAACTACGTCTGCAGGTTGCGAAATGCGATTTGTGTTCTGAAACAAGCCCCCGAGCTCGGTACAATGCTTTAACAGTTACGTTGAGTCCATGGGATTTGTCAAACAAAATTTGATGTATCACTCTTTGTTAAACGTGGCCTAACAAACACTATGTTCATCCTGATATATGTGGATGACATCATTATCACAGGGTCCAACCAGGTCAACGTTGATCATGTTATCAAATCTCTTGCATCTCAATTCTCTATTAAAGACTTGGGTACTCTTCATTTTTTCCTTGATATTGAGGTTCTGTGCAATTCTGACGGTCTGATTCTCTCGCAAGCAAACTATGTCAATGACATCTTGAATGATAAAATAATGAATGATTGCAAAAGTATTCACATGCATACGAGTGCTTCTGAGTTACTCACTGTCTCTGATGGTTCTAACCTGACTAATGCTACTTGCTATCGTCGAGTTCTAGGAAGACTTTAATATTTATCATTCACCAGACCAGATATAGCATTTGCAGTCAACCAATCCATGCAGGCACCTACAGACATTCACTGGAAGGTTGTGAAATGTATTCTATATTATCTCCATGGTACTATCCAGCTGGGACTCCAAGTAACTCCCAGAGATGACTTTAAACTCCATGTATATTCATACGCAAAAATTAGGGTGGTGACATCAATGATCGAGTATCCACATCTGGTTACATATTGTTCCTTGGTCGCAACCCGATTAGCTGGTCTTTCAAGAAAAAAACATTGTCTCTCACTCTTCTACTGAATATGAATACAGAGCAATTGCCCAAGCCCTTTGCTGAATCATTGTGTGTCATCGATCTTTTAAAAGAGTTATACCATCCGGTTCATCAATTACCCACTATTTATTCTGACAACTTGGGTGCCACCTTTCTCAGGAGAAATCTAATCCTCCATAACAAAGCTAAACATGCCGCCATTGACTTCCACTTTGTTCGTCATTATGCTGTAAAGAACAGGGTTCGTGTTCATATACATAGTGCTGACCAAATTGCTAATACACTCGCTAAACCATCCTTTAATATTAGCGTATAGCCGTTATGGCTTAGTATTTTAGATTAGTTAGGATTGATTAGTTCAGTTTGAGTATATTTTGATTATTATTTATATTTTAGTTTATTATTTAATTAGGATACTACAGTTGTCTTTAGCTAGGAATCTATCATTTCATTGAAAACTCTATTTAAAGAGTTATTTATTGTCATTATTAAATACAGCCTTTTATTAAATCTTCAAGAATTTATAATATTAAAAGCAAAAATAAAGGTGAAAATATGGTGATCAAGTTCGACATATCCAAGGCATATAATAGAATATCTTGGCCTTTTCTTGCTGTTGTTCTGAAAAAAATTGGTTTCTCCAAGGCAGTCACTGACATGATCATGGGGATCATTTTTAGTGTATGGTATTCCATCATCATTAATGGAACCAGGAATGAATTCTTCACCTCAATCCAGGGCCTTAAACAGGGAGATTCTCTTTCCCCCTCTTTATTTATTATTGGTGTTGAAGTGTTGGCTAGATTACTTAATAATCTAATTTATAGTGAGATTTTTTAAACCTTTTTTTCATGTCTAACACTTGTCCTATCATTAACCATATATCTTATGCAGATGATATTTTAGTCTTCACCACTGGCAACACAAAGTCCATTAAAATGAAAATGAAGCAGATTCACTATTGTGAAAGAAGCTCTAGGCAAAAATTGAACAGTAACAAATGTTTTTTCTTGCTGCTCCTGGCACTGGACCTAGAAAAATCAATAAGATCAGAGATGCTAAAAGATTCTTGGATAAATAGTTCCCTTTTGAGTATCTGAGGTGCCCAATTTATGTTGGGAGAAAGAAGACGGATTACTTTGAGAAACTTCTATCAAAAATATCAAGAGATTGAATAAGTGGCAAAGTAAAATGCTTTCCTTTGGGGGAAAACTAGTACTGATTAAACATGTGCTACAATCCTTACCGATATACACCCTCATTACCCTCAACCCTCCTAAAGGCACTATAAAGCTTGTGCAAAAGTATTTTGCCAGATTTTTTTGGAGTTCGACTAATGGAAAAAACAATCATCAAGCTCATCGAAAAATTTGTGTTACCTTAAAGAAGAAGGGGGAATGGGAATTAGAAGAATGTATGATATTTGTGAGGTTCTTAACATTAAGAAGTGGTGGAGATTCAAATATCAGGACTCTCTTTGGGCAAGTTCACTAAGGCAAGATACTGCAAAAGAGCTCATCCAGTTAGCAAAACTTGAATTTCTGGAAACTCCCACATCTAGATTACATTGACAAAAAAGGAAAGAAAGTTGAGCCTAATATGATTTGGATCATACAAAATCGGATGAGCAACTTTTGATGGGACAACTGGACTGGGCTTGTTACTTTGGCTTACTACTATCCAGAGCAAAATCACTCTATAAGAATCAAGGTCAATAACTTTATCATTAATCAGAGATGGGAGATGAATAGGCTTAACAACATGTTGCCTAACTGGATCTGTCAACCCATCTACAACATTACAATCGAAAAACCAGACAAAAAGGACTACCGCAAGTGAAGACAACATTATCATTATTTGTGTTGTGTTACTCCTTAAAACGAAACCATCCAACACTTCTTTTTTGAAAGTGAGGCTGCACAAACACTTTGGAGGTTCTTTGGTCATCCTCTGGGTATCATATACCAAAGAAAGCCGATTAAAATTTATTTGCAGGATTGGTGGCAAACTCATACTAATAATGTTGTTCACAAAATTATCATCCAAGTCTTGCCGATCATTATTTACTGGGAGATGTGGAAAGCTAGATGTTCTTTCAGATATGGAAAGCAAACAAGATTCTACACAAGAATTATGAAGCATCAAATAATTCGGCATCTCAAGCTTGCTATGGATAAAGCATTTCCCAATATTAAAATAGACTATCATTGGGTTAAGCTATGTGAAGTGGAGAATCTTAGGCCTAAAGCCCACAGTACAGTGGTGATTTGGAGGATGCCTCCAACAGGGAAGATCAAGATTAACACATATGGTAGTTATATAGAGCAATCTGGCAAAGTTGGAATTGGTGGAATTGCTAGAGATAGTAATAGAGAGGTGATTTTTGACTTTGCTTTACCGGTACAATGCAACAATCATAACGTGGCAGAAGTGATGGCGGTAAGGTATGTTGCCCGATAGATAAAGGATACAGACATAAGACAGTGCACCACGGAGCTTGATTTTGTGATAGTGACTGATATGGTGAATAAGAATACCACTAGTAATCTTGTTCTCAAGTCATTTATTGAAGATATCATTGCATTGACTACGCAAAGAGATGTGACTTTCAAGCATTGCTACAGGGAAGCAAATATGGTTGTAGACTACTTAGCAAAATTGACCACCTCTATAGATAACTTGGTGATTGCGCCTAACAAAAATCAAATGCCTAATGGGGCATGTGGACCATATTTTTTGGACAAAAGTCAGATGCCTAACATAAGACTACGATATGACAAAGCCAACTTTTTTGTTAGCATTTGAGAATGTGCTATGCTCTATATTAGACATTTTCTTCTTGCTTGTGTTAGTATATCAGGGGTAAGGTCCAGTCCCCCCTCCCGCCCTCTTTTGTGTTCTCATAAAATGATATACAACACCTCCAGGAATTCGTCCTGAATTTTTTTTAAAAATAATCTAAAAACATGAATTTGTGCATGGAATGAAGTCTTTTCCCCCAAAAAACGTAAAATGAAAGAGAGACATTAACAATAAGGTAGATATAGTTGAATGAGTAATTCCATTTCCTCTATTCGCCCCCCAAAAAAAAAACAGCCCTGAAATATCATAGCATTCAAAACCTTATACCATATGTTGCTATACTGCCATTTATATAAAAATTGCAACTACTTAAGCTAATGATCAAGGGTATCACAATCATCTGCATCTGAAGATTGAGAGGAGCATGGTTTTGCTTCATGTACCCTGTTTTCCCCTGTATTGTTACCTGAAGCATCAGAAAAAAGTGTCGGCGAGAATTTGGAAGCAAATTGATGATCTTGGTTGTTCAGCAGATTGTTTAGCCTATCCAAAGCTTGCGCAGCTTCTTCCTTTGCTAACAGAGCTTCCTTGACCCTAATCTCAGCGTTAATTCTATCCATAACAGCAGCATTGTAGATAGACTCAGAAGCAATGGTAACAGCGGCAACCAACTGTTTAGCCAAATGGAGGTTGATTTCAATGGAGTTGTTATTGGCATGATTGGAAGTAACATGGAAGAAAGTGAAATTAGGGTTAGAACAAAGAGGGCACAAGTAACCAGAGGAGGAGGAAGCTGCTGGATCCCTGACACAAGAGAGGTGGGAGATAGAGGGGCATTTTGAGCATAGAAGACGGAGGTGAGGGGGAAGAGGGTTGTGGAGGAAGACATCAAAGCAGATGGGACAGAAGGAACCGGGGTGGGAGTCCAGTACGCAGGTGGTGCAAAGATGGCGATAAAGACCTCTGTAGGGGAGAAGGTGGAGGATGAAGGGGAGAGTGGCCGCACAAACCGCGCATCGGCGGCTGGATTCAGATGGCTGCTCCTCCATTAGAACAAACAATTTTGGAATCTGCTGCTCTATACCCTAATATCTATGGCCTATCTCATTTATTTATATGGACTGAACCGATATAGGAAACTTGTTGAGATTCTAAGTATCCAAATCCAACTCCTTTGCTATCTTATGTTGTCTACATACATTCATCACTGGTTGAAACAAATACATATTTCCTTTTTTACTTGGAAATATTTGATCCTCTCTTTTAATTCTATAATTTATGTGCCGAAATTACTCCCTCCATTTCAAAGTAAGTGATGTTTTTATTTTAGGCACACTCCTTAAAAAAATTACTTATTTTTAAAAAGTAAAATATAATTTTACCCATTTACCCTTAATAAATATCTTTTAAAAAATGTAACTCTTAAGTATTTTGTTGGTTATGTAAAACTCTCTCCGTTTAAATAAGGGTAAAATTGAAAGAACATCATTAATGTCTTCTTGATTAGGGTTGTGTATCGATCAGCTCGGTTCAATTTTGAAAGTTATCGATTTTACTTATCGGTTATCGATTTGTAGACATGCTAAACCATTAAAAAATCGTTGTGATATCGGTGAATCGGTTATTGGTTGATCGGTTATTGATCGTTATCGGGTTAACTGGTAAGATCTCACTTGAAAAATCTCATTAGTCCTAAGTATGTTTAGCTAGAAAAAAGTGGGTGAAAAGAAAAAAAGCATATAGAACTAGCTCAACTAAAACAATCAATTCTAATTGAAATTAAAACACCACTTCCTTCGTTTTTCATCGACACCTATTTCATCTTCTTGTTGTATACTTCATATATTGAATGCTAAAATTATAATTTAATAAATTATTATTAGATTATCAGTTAACCCGTTAGAAAAAGTGGTCAAACCGATAACAGAACCAATTACCGATAACTTGATATAGTAATCCGATAATCAAACCGTTAAATCAATAACCCAAATCATTAATCCAATAACTCAATTATCAGTTTGGGTTATTGGTTTAACCATTAATTTGCACACCCCTATTCTTGATCATGTAAAACACAACTTATTTTGAAAAAAAATCAAAAGGTTAAAACACTACTTATTTAGAAATGGAGGGAGTATATAAGGAAGTCTTTTCAAAAAAAATTATGATAAAGCAGTCAAAACGACAAAAAAGAACATAAACTAACAATATCTTGTAAAGAACTATTAGGTGAGATACAACAAACAATAAAATATTGAAGATACTCATACAATATTAATTTATATTATTTAAATAAATACCACTTTTATTTTGATATCAATTGTTATTTTTCAATAATTTTACTTTTCTTGTATATGTTAAATTTAATATATTGACACAAGTTACACGTGCACTAAACTATTTCAACAAAATATGTGTAACAAAAGCATATTTTGCATAATTTTCTATGTATTCATTCGGAGGCACGGAGCATATTACATCAAGTATAGACAAACCTCGTTATAATAACATTCACTATAACGATCCGATTATCTCCAAAACTGATTTTTCATATCATATTTTACTTCTCTATAATAACGTTTCACCTATAATAACACTGGCGTTTATTATAGCAGTATACTCTTTGTGAAATTACCCCTCTATAATAGTCATAGTCAACCTTTGCTTGTTGGGATCTATGTAGTTTTGATGATTGACAAAGTCGATCAAACAGGTCAGCCAAGCTATTCCAAGGGAGTATTAAGCTGACATGGCAGCAGTACATGTTCCAATAAAGATAAGCTGCACGTATCAAAAGATGGTTAAGCCATGTCACTCACTCTCAGTGAAATAAACATGTGCAAAACTGAAGTGTTGGAGTTTTACTACAATACTAAAGAGCAAAGAGTTTGACTCGAAGAAGTAGTCTCACTTGAAGTAGAACTCTAAGTCAAGAAGAGTTTGATTTGATGGGCAATTCGAAGTGAAGAACAACTCTATGAAGATTGTACATATGCTGATTTGTAAGAGTTGGAGTTTGATTAAAACACAAAGGAAGCCAAGAGATAGACTTGAAGAAAGACTCCTACTTGGAGTAGACTTCTAATGTGGGCAAAAGAAGTTGCTGCAAAGATGTTGAAGAGTTGTGTATATATAGAAGTATGACTTCTCAAAGCAACTCGTGCACTCACAAAGAGGGAAAAAAGAAAATCTGTAGAGAGTGAGATTTTGCATTATTTGAAGTGTGAAGAAATTCAATTGATGAACTTGGTCCTAATAAAGTAATAGGCTAGAGTTAGCAATATTGTACTAGGAGTTGGTCATTGAGTTGTAAATGTTGTATTCTTAATTCAGTGAGTTATAAACTGAATTGAGAAGAGTTGGTCCTCAAGTAGTGTTACTAGGAAGACATTGTTGCTGGTTAGGAGATTGAACAGTTAGGAATTAGAGTTTATAATTCCTTAGATTGCAAGAGTTGTAATCAACTGTTTGAAGAGACTCTTTGAAGTTAGTGAAGTTGGAGAAAATCCTGTAGAGGTACAGGTCGTGGTTTTTCACTTTTTGAGCCGGGTGTTTTCCATGTAAAAATATTGTGTTCTTTACTTACCGTTTTGCTACATTATTGAAACACGTCAGGTGACTTGTTACTTTTGTAGGCAAACAGTTAAGTCAAACTCTTAGGTCGTGCAACCTAACAATTAGTAAGAGCATGTTTATCTTAAAAGGTTAACACCTAAGATCATGATGAATTCTGCACCACCTATTGGACACTGTGAAGGGTAGTCAACCACTCGACCACCTCTTTTCAATGGATCACACTTTATTTGGTGGAAGGCTCGAATGAAAATTTTTATCCAGGGTGAAGATTATGAACTGTGGGACAGGATCACTACTGGACCTGTCATTCCCAAGAAGATGATGGATGGAGTTGAAGTTCTCAAGGTGAGGTCTGAATTTACTGCAGAGGACTTGTTTGCTCTCAAGAAAAATTCCAAAGCCTCCTTGTATGTGGATTGGGTCCTGATGAGTATAACCGGATTTCTAATTACTCAACAACAAAACAGACAAGGGATGCACTAGTTAATGCTCATGAAGGAACAAGTCAAGTAGGAAGTTTAGAATTTCTATGTTATTTACAGAATATGAAACATTATGAAGGAGGATGAATCCCTGCAAGAAATGATCACAAGACTTACATCACTTGTGAATGAATTATCTTCACTAGGAAAGGTGCTCACCACTGAAGAACAAGTTGACAAAGTATTAAGGGTCCTTCCTAAGGCTAAATGGGATGTCAAAGTTACTGCTATAAGGGAAGCTAAAGATATCTCTACCATGACTCTTGATGAGTTAGTAGGGAACTTGAAGACTTATGAGATGAACATGGATGACTTTATGAATGAAAATGGATTCAAAGAAAACTCACTGGCTTTAAAAGTTTCTGACAGTGATGAGCCTGATATTGATGATGATCAAATAGCATTTCTAGCAAAAAAGTTTAAGAAGTTCCTTAAGAAAGAGAAGGACTATGACAAGAAAGGAATAGGTAGCAAAAAGGGTTCCAATGAGAAGTCTCCCGCAGCTTGCTACAAATGCTACAAAACAGATCATATGATTAAAGATTGTCTACAAAGCAGATTGATGATTGAAAAAGTCGATGAAATAGGTCAGCCAAACTGTTCCAAGGGAGTATAAAATTTACTATCTAAAGAAGCTGACATGGCAGCAGTAAATGTTCCAATAAACATAAGCTGCACGTATCAAAAGAGGGTAAAGCCATGTTACTCACTCTCAGTGAAATAAACATGTGCAAAATTGAAGTGTTGGAGTTCTACTACAATACTAAAGAAGCAAAGAGTTTGACTCGAAGAAGGAGTCTCACTTGAAGTAGAACTCTAAGTCAAGAAGAGTTTGATTTGATGGGCAATTCGAAGTGAAGAACAACTCTATGAAGATTGTACATATGCTGATTTGTAAGAGTTGGAGTTTGATTAAAACACAAAGGGAGCCAAGAGATAGACTTGAAGAAAGACTCCTACTTGGAGTAGACTTCTAATGTGGGCAAAAGTAGTTGCTGCAAAGATGTTGAAGAGTTGTGTATATATAGAAGTGTGACTTCTCAAAGCAACTCGTGCACTCACAAAGAGAAAAAAAAGAAAATCTGTAAAGAGTGAGATTTTGCATCATTTGAAGTGTGAAGAAATTCAATTGACGAACTTGATCCTAGTAAAGTAATAGGCTAGAGTTAGCAATATTGTACTAGGAATTGGTCATTGAGTTGTAATTGTTATATTCTTAATTCAGTGAGTTATAAGCTGAATTGAGAAGAGTTGGTCATCAAGTAGTGTTACTAGGAAGACATTGTTGCTGGTTAGGAGATTGAACAGTTAGGAATTAGAGTTTATAATTACTTAGATTGCAAGAGTTGTAATCAACTGTTTGAAGAGGCTCTTTGAAGTTAGTGAAGTTGGAGAAAATCCTGTGGAAGTACAGGTCGTGGTTTTTCGCCTTTTGAGCCGGGTGTTTCCATGTAAAAATATTGTGTTCTTTACTTACCGTTTTACTGCATTGTTGAAACACGTTAGGCGACTTGTTTTATTCGTAGGCAAACAGTTAAGTCGAACTCTTAGGCCGTGCAACCTAACATTGCTCAATAATATTTTATAACAAATATATTATTATAAAAATAAATATTAAAGTATGTAG
>JACEIK010005782.1:3489-84565 GCA_018107945.1 Datura stramonium
ATATAGGTTCGAGTGACCAGTCTTAGCCCCGACGTTAGCTTCGTTCCCGCTTCGAATATTCCAGTTCCAGTTTTGGTGAGTCCTCATTATCTGAGAACATCAGTTTTGTCATATGTTTCTCCATTTATGCCTTTCAATTTTCAGATTTTGGTAGAACTAGTTGCAGGTATTGTCCTATCAGTTCATCATATGATTAGATGTTCTTCAGACAGCTATGTATAGATAGTTCAGTATTGTTGACTTGTTGTCTACATTTATAATTTATGATATTCAGTCTTCTGCTTATATTATGTTCATGATTCCCATCCACTTAGTTTATGCTCAAGAATATGCTATGTATGTGCCACGAGATAGCTTGATTCTAGGTCCCATGCCGTGGTCCGGGGTCCATGATTGGGTCGTGCTATTTGTTGTACATGGCTCCTTCAAGTGGAAATTCATCTTTCTTGAAAGAAATTCAGTGGTTTCGAACATATCTACTCTCCATGGAAATCAAGTTACTATTGCTACTCCTGAATATGCCTTCTCAAAAATTTTAACAATGTCTACCTGTGATACTAAGAGCTCATCAGTAAAGCCTATACAATAATTTGGGATGGAATCTTCTCAAAATATTTTACAATAGAATATTCTTTTAAGTTACACCATTCTTTAGAATTCTTCAGCCTCCCGTTCTGTGATTGGCCTATTCTGACTATCTTTCTACCCTGAGCCAATTGTTTTGGAGTATAGCACCTCCCAGACAGAGTCATCCCATATGCTACAATGAATCCATAATAAATTCCTTTTGAGGGATTACCTGAGCGACAATTGGAAGTGCAACCATGACTACGAACTTTGGATGGGATTTCATAATTAATGAGTCCATGCATGACACGATCGCATTTGCATCCTTCTATATCACAGGATTACTGATGGACCAAACTTCTTCTTTCTCAATCATATTGATAATCACTCCCCTGTGGTTAGGCAAAGGTTTACTGTTGATATTGAGAGCTACTATTTGGAGGGTGATCACCTTTTGATCAATCAAATCTTGGGTCTTATGCTTCAAGTTAATACAGTCCTCGGTGGTAATACCCAACTCCTTCTAAATAATGGTGTATTGTTCATCAGCATTGTAAAATTTGGATATTGTATTGATAGTCTTAGGATCCACAGATTGTATTGTCCATGCTGCCTTTAGATGCTCAAAAATTTGTGTCCTACTTTCTACTAGAGGGGTAAAGGCTCAGTGAGATTTTCTTTTTTAGTTTATGCGGGGTAGGTTATAGGCATTTGCATTATTTTAGGGTGTATTCTGATAAGTTAGAGGGGCTACTTAGTTGTGTTTTGGAGGGTTTTGGTGAGTAGGTACGACATTTTGTAGTTAGATTGAAAATTACGGCATGTAAGTTGAGGGGTTTGGTAATTTGGTCATGTATTTTGATAGGTTGGGGGGATGCTTGGTAATTCGACTAGGCGTAAAAATGGAGTAAGGATTATATGGAGCTGAGGGCCACCCATTTGGTGAGAAAAACTGGTGAGGGTTTTGTACAATCTCGATCTTTCACTGAGACTGTAAGAAATAGAGGACAGATTTTTCAGAGAAATCCTGCAATATACAACAGATTTTTAAGTTAAGTATTTTTAAGTCAATAGTGATACGTTGGGGTTTCCCAACTTTTTACTTTTTACTTATTTTAGCTTAACAATTATTTTGTTTTAATTAATTATTCACTTTTTTATCATAAATATTTTTTTAATGTAAATTAAGTTTCAGCACTTAAAAGATATTTTTCAGCACTTGGAACTTAAAAACTATTTAAATTCGGTCAATCCAAACAGACTTAAATTAGTGAGTTGTAGGTAGCTTTTAAGTTTCACACCGATGATTTTTCAATTCTTTCATCAAATTTTAGAACTTTACCCATTTTCTTACCGTACGATTTAAAGACTTCTACAGCCAATTATTTGTACATCTCGAAAACATTGCATTTCTTTTGTTTCAATAAATTTTGTTTTGTTCTAATTCAAAATAATTAAACTATGAAATTCAAAGATGATGGCAGAACTGTATTAGACTTAATCTAAAATCATTTCCTATATGGCAAAGAGGTTTAATGAGTTGGAGTTGAAAGGTTGGTATGTTACATTTAGTTTGAAAGTTTTGCAATCAAGAAAAAGAAAGGAAGTAAAATGATGATACAACCAAGACCAGTCACGAATAAATAAAAGTTAGGTTGGAGAAGTGTGTTGGGATGAGCTGTATTTCCTTTATTAGCATTAATGCTCTCCCCTCATCTATCCTTTTGTCTACTGTCTCACCTAATTAAGCCAACCCTTTACTTTTTTGTAGGATAATTTTTTTTCAAAAAAAAAGGAACTATTAAATGTTTTTTTTTTCCCAAAACTTACAACTCGTTTGGTTATAGAATTTAGAAGCATTTTTTGGGGAAATTTTTTTCAAATATTAGTTTTTAAACCCCCATANCTGCTTCAAAATTATTTTTAAATCAAGATATAACTATTTGTTTCTTTTTAAATTTTAAAACTTACACCACTTTTTTATATTTTATAATGAAAAAAGTCTATCTATTACTTCAGGTTTGTTTTGCTTGATTTGTATTTTAGATTTTTTTTATTTGATTTGTATAGATTTTTCTTCAGATTTGTAAACTCTTGCCAATATAAGGTCTATCATCTCCTACATTGAATAATATTTTCTCATAATGTACAAATTTTTCTTCAAATTTGTAAATCATTCTTAATACATGAGGTCTCTCATCTCCTGCCATTGTTATTATTTATGTTTTTGCACTGATAAATCTTCATAACTCATCAAAATTTGATGAATCATGGCAATTAGTAATTGTGTTATTAGCAAGTTTTTATTAAATAAAATTCGTGCTATGATTTTAGGATAATGTATTTCTAGTTCATCATAAAAATGATAATGTTGTGCCAAATTTATCGGTATATAAGATTATAATCTATGATAATGATAATGAATGTCATTAGTGAAGATTCTACATAATTTTAATTGACAAGTATATTTATTTGGTACTGTTGGATATTTTTGATAGTTTTTAAAACTTATGAATATAAATCATGTTTCATGTTTTTTCAAAAAAAAAAAAAAGTAAAATATATTTTGAAAAATATAGTCAAACACATTTTGAAACTTCAATTCACCCAAATTTAATTTTTCAAAAGTATTTGAGAATTATGCCAAATACTAAAAATATTACCTTGCAATTATTATTTTTCACCTTCTATTTAAAATTTACTAACTCGATTAAATGGTCACATTGAATAAACTCATTAAAAGTAAAGGGCTTTCTATTAAATATTTTTTCTCAAAACATAAACTCGAAAACTCTAATTATTTAAAGATAAATAAATTTATTATGACGTAATAGAATTATAGTGAATATTCATAACTTCTAACTAGAAATTACTCTCCACTACTCTTTTCATGATGTATAATTAATTCTTCACTACTCCTCAGCATTAAAAATTTAGTTCTCGCACCCTTTTAACTTTTTTCTATAATTTTCATGGTTAATGTCACGTTATGATAACCTTTTGTATGTCTATATGAACACCATAAATAGATCGCATAAGATCTCATATTGTATATACTTGATACGTGAAAGAACATTTGGGAAATACATGAAAGGAATAGGAAAAGTTATGTCTTTTTTCTAACTCTGCTCTGGACTTTCTTTATTTATTTTATTATATATCGTATTTATTTTGATTTTATAGCATATTATCAGTACGAAATTAGCTAACTGTGATTATACAATTTAGTAGGTTTTAATCTTTAAAGAAGCTCCGACTTAGAGAAGGTTTTGACGAGAGGTAAATTTTTCACTTAATATTCGTAGCATATAAATAACTTATGTCAATGGTTCATAATACATTGTATGCTAAAGTATTAGATCTAGTACTGCTTCGTGATTTAAGATACTAGTATTTAGTATCGGCACAATGTGCGATAAATATTAATAATGTTAAAACTTTTTATCAATTTTTTTGTGAGCCTGTTATATTATATTATTTTAACAAAGTATAAATTATCATCATATTTTTCAATGTCATATACCAATAATAAAATCTCTATGAACTATTAAAGGAAACAAATTTATCTAGCCATGAAATAATTTTTTTTGTTTCTTACCTTTATTTATTATATCATTCATAGGGGTGTTCATGGTTCAATTTGAGTCGGTTTTAAATCAAAATCAAAATTAAATCAATTTAGTCAATATTTAAATTTCTAAAATCAAATTAAACCAAACAAAATAATAATCATCGATTTGGTTCTTGTCGGTTTGGTTCGGTTTGATTTGGTTTTTCAATTTATAACTAGCTAATGATAAATTGATAATAATAAAACAATAGGGACATGAGATAACTATTTCAAGTGAACATTAGAAATCAACAAATTTCTCTCTACTATCACAAGATGAGTGTATCTGAATCTTCTATCATTTTTCAACACTATTTCAAAGCTTTAGCATATTTAAGTTGCATAACTGCATAGGTTCTTCCACTTCATATGTATAATATCCGCACAGAAATAATATACAACTTTAAATAGAATGGTCAACCCTTCAAAAATCAAAAGGGCAAAGATTGAAGGGTAAATGGATGTCTTAGCAAAGAAAATTAAAAATCGGTAATTTGCCATACCACATATAGACAATTAGACTTAGACTATTTGGTTTGGACATATTTGTTAAAAATTAGAATTTAAAAGTATTGTAGTGCATGTGAAATAAAGTATACTAAAATCATATTAATGAAATAAAAAATTAAAAAAACTCAAAATTCATAAAAAAAAAAAAACCCCAAAAACCAAAAAAAATAAAATATTTAAATTATTTATGAAAAACCCCAATGATCAATATATTAAATAATTATAAAATATATCTGTTAGTTTAGTTATTTCTTCTTATTTTTAAGTAGAACCAAAATCAAACTAAATATTATTGATTTTAAAATTTAAAACCAAACCAAATTAATTCAAACCAAATGTCGATTTTTTTAATTGGTTTGGTTCGATTTGTGGTTTAATTTGGTTTTCTCAAACCATGAACACCTTAATCATCCATTACTTATGATATTAGATTACTCCCTTCGTTTCAAAATAAGTGGTGTATTTAGCTTAAGCACACCCTTTAAGAAACTATTTACTTCTAAAAAATAAAATGTATCACTTAGAAGTGAGTACACCATCCGTTTCAAACTAAGTTGTGTTTTACATAATCAAAAAGATATTAATGATGTTTTCCAATTTTACCCTTATTTAAATGGAGAGAGTTTTACATAATCAAATAAATATTAAGGAGCTACATCATTTTCAAGATATTTACTAGGGGTAAGTGGTAAATGCATTTGTGACGTTTAGGAATGAGTAGTTTTCTTAAGGGGTATGTCCAAGCTAAAAGCATCACTTATTTTGATACGGAGGGAGTAGCTCTTTAGTGATCTATAAATCTCTCTTCTAGCATGTTTGACCAAACTTCTAAAATCAGCTTATTTTGAAAGAGTGTTTTTAAAAATACTTTTGATGAGAAAGCAGTTTGTGTGTCTGGCCAATAAATTTAAAAAGCACTTTTGAGTAGCTTAATCGATGTTTGCCAAACTTTTTAAAAGTGCTTTTAAGTGTATATTTTTCTCAAGTAGTTTTCACATAAGTACTGTTGGGGAAAAATTACTTTTTTTTAACTTCTCAAAAACAGCTTTTATTCCCTAAAAACATTTATTTTCTCACAGCTTGGCCAAAAACATTTTTAAGAAAAATAAGCATTTTTAAAGAAAAATAAGCACTTTTGGCCTTCAAAAGTTTGGCCAAACAAACTATTCATTTAAATAAGGAGGTAAAGTTGGAAGAGCACCATCAATTTCTTCTTGATAGTGTGAAACACCACTTATTTTGAAACAACGTATAAAGATTAAAACACCATTTATTTTAAAATTGAGGGCATTAATATGACTTTTTATTAGCTTGTCATTTAACTTAAAATTTTTGTTTACTGCTCTCTTTTAATATAATAAAAATATTTTTTAAACAAATACTAATTTTATATATCATAAGTTCAATGATGCACAAAAGTAATAATTAGAAATTTAAAAATATTTTTAATAATTAATTTCAGCGTATAAGTATCTTCAGTTATTAATACCCCCTCTTTGTACATTTGAGTTTTGTTTTGATTTTATTTAATTCAAAATATGCCAAATGTATAGTGTCAAAACATCTTCTAAAATCATATAACATAGTTTTATTCTTTTATTAGCTTCAAAAATTGTGTTTATTCTCCATCAATTTCATGTAATTAAAATGGTCCACCACTTTATCTTTTATTATCATGCTATAAATTTAAGTTTATCTTAATAATGTTATAAATTTGATTGTATTTGACGTCTTTAAACTAAAGAAGATAAAATTTACACTAAATTTTCTTAGCCTTCAATTCAATTTTAAATACACGAATATATATTTCATTTCAAAAAATTGCTCCAACGCTTTTGGATTGTAAAAATTGCCTTGATAGTTTCTCCATTAGCCGAGCAAGTTCTCTTTATTCTAAATTAATCAATTGAACTAAAAATTAAACCTCCTAAATTGCTAGTGGAAGTCATCGAAACAGTAACATATTTAACTTTACCATCTATGAAAATTTAGTTTGAAAAAATTTTCAATCGCGAAGATATATTAATAAAAAAAGCAACTCATTTCTTTGGGTGAAAAGATATATATGATTTTATGTATATTTAATAGTCGATCAAAAGAATGGCAACTCACTATATCTTATATGAAACTTATCACATGCTTCAATAAATACTCTACAATTATATATCACAAATCTATATTCAAAATAATTGATACTTGAAAATATAACATTTTTTTATCATGAGATTAATTTAAAAAACTTTTATCACAGTTGTTTTAGCGAATTAATATTAAATCTGGTAATAGATGATCAAAGTACTGTGGTAGGCATTTATTCCATGTACAATTAATATTAATGTGTCATTTTGTCTCAAAATTAGCAGATATGGTGTAGTATTTTTATTTTCTACCATGCCTTAAATCTCTATTGGCACTACACACAATTAGTGAGAAACTAATGAATTTTTATGCAAATATTTGCTAAAAAAAATCAATAATATAAAAAAAATAAAAAAAATAAAAAAAATAAAAAAAATAAAAAAAATAAAAAAAATAAAAAAAATAAAAAAAATAAAAATATTGCAAAATAATCGTGCTCGAGTTCAAGCCTACTATAATCTTTCAGATAAATTCTTCCTCTTGTATGTCATTGAAAGTGACTTGAGATGCATTGGATCAATTCATTTGTGAACGAACTAGATTCGGGTCAACCCAAATTTATATATATATATATATATATATATATATATATATATATATATATATATATATATATATATAATGGTTAAAAGTTTAAGTGAGAGATTGTTGGGATATATACTATTAACCATGGGTTATTTAACCAATGTATTTAGATATAATATTTATTACATAATAATTATTTATTCAATTTTAATAAAGATATAATTAATCATATATTAGTCGATGTGTCCTTTCTTATATAGTAGATGATTTAGTATATAGAGTTTAGCCTATGCACGAAGATTAAAAACGTCGGTTCTTATAAGTAAAGTTTATATATGTTCATAATCTAAGATGAAAATTGGATAAATTACGCCGGTACGATTGTAGCATAAGATTAAATATAATTATCTTGATTATAGGGCATTATAATTTCAACTGCTTGTGCTAGTACATTTTGTATGTATTGAACGGACCAAGTAGAGCTAAGTATTTATCTCACTTAATAAAATAAATTCTCTAGATCATTAAATGTACTTATACTCTTAATCTTGATATAATTATTATGATCAATGTAATTTGTTTGTTGTTTGATCTATCAAAGGGTGGCTTCGATCTTTCGTGAGTTAAAATGTTCCCAATAGGTTGGATGATGACAAATGACATTTGTGAAATAACAATTAACTTGATGAATCCATGTCTCGGCCTTGAATTAATGATGTCAATGCCCCACCTTAGGAGAGCTGTGGCACGCAGTGCTGCAGGCAACTAGCGGCGCTAGGCTTATACACGTACGGTGCCGGCCACTGCGACTCAATTCAAGAAAACAACGGGTTATATATCGGTTGTAAATGAAGCCTCACTGCGACAAAGACGTATAGCCACTGTAAACGAAAATAACCAACAGCTAGGCAATAGAAGGGATCCTATGCGGGCCAAACAAGGCCACCATCGCGTCTAGTTATAACAAAAATGAAGACAACCTACTATACTAGGCCCCACATGGCCAACACACGAAGCATAACTAATTAAGGCCCCACACGGCCAGCATACAACTAGCCCCGGCCCGACGGCGTAGTACGCAGCTTCTAAGAATACAAATAGTGGTCGGGATAGGACCCGGCCTACCCTAAATGCTATATATTGAAATATAAAAATCTCTACAGCTTTGGCAACTCCGAATGGAAGGAGTTGTCTGAACTATGAACTCTGAATAGCTGCTACTAGAGATCCCGAACCTATCTTTGTCTAAACACACGGGCAAGTAATGCAGTACCCCAAATGTGGGCGTCGGTACAATATGTACCGAATATGTAAGGTAATAAAATTTGAATGAAAATTTGTGAAATGCGAAAGTGGTAAGAAGGATAAGCGAGAGAGATTAACCTATAAGCCAGCTTATTCGCAATCTGCATCTAGCAAACACTACACATACATGAGCTATGACCGCGTAATCATATATTCATAAGCCTTAGCTAATAGAAAAAATGCAAACAAGAACCTAAATGGCCCCCATAAGCTGGAAGGTACAACCGGCATGAAATAACCCATCGGGAACCCCATAAGCACATTGAGTGCACTTCAATCAATATACTCCTAACTAGGTTTCTATGACTCCTGCGGTGCTATAGCCAACTATCACAGGTCCCTTGGGTCTCTGGCCAGTCCCTTCGACCCCTGTGCATGGTTGTGTGCGAGTCGGTGGACTCTGGCCCATCTGCCCACCCAGGGCACCGGGATCGCCCAGGGTGTGATGCTGATACGGCATATAATAGTACGGTCGTGGATTGGACTATATGGACACAGGACCCCATCTTCATTCTCGCGGATGGCATACCACTCAAGTAGAGCGACGTCATCTAGCCCTCACGGGCGTCGACACGGCTAGTAACCATGGGTGGTCATGGAAGGCTCCTAAGTGAGGAAACCCCAACCCATGTGTGTGCACCAACACTCTCAATCTAGCCACTCAAGCGTAAGCGGCCTTACGAACTAACTCCACCATTGCACGCGCCCCTAGGCTAGTACGCCAAGGCTACTAACGGAGCCGTCGTGCGCTGTATCGATGAGGAGGGAGGATCCCTAATAAAGTGATCCTTGATCTCTAATAGTGTTGGACTAAATAGGCGAGTATGCGGAGTGTTCTAACATAACTCAGAATGTCCTGCCCGGACAACTATAACTCTTACATAACTGCGGGTCGCGGTGGCTAACTACTTAGTTCCTCTAATTAGAACACCAAGCTGTAGAAGTAGTCTGGGCGAACATGCTTTTGGCGTCGGCCTAATCCTTCCCTAAAAGCTTATCGATATCCTTAGCTGTGGGCGTGCGGTACTAGGATGGTACTACTAGTCATAGACCTTATCTTGGTCTATTCGGATCTTATATTACTTTGCGGCGATTCTTACCTTATAGACAACTTTATGTAGACTTAACCATTCACGGCAATGCGTGCACAGATACCTTGTAGAACCGGTGGGAGTCGCGGCCCGGCCTCTAACTACTGCTAAGGTCCCATTCCTTAGGGTGTCCACGGGTCTGTTATTTTGGATGACTGGGATGGCTACGGCGGCCTATGTGATATTTGCTAAGTCCCAGCAGTTGACAATCACAGTAATAGCTAATAGGGTGGTAGGCTGTCCTCGGTGAAATAGACAACCCTAGTGTCACTGATTCTAAAGTATGACTATTCTATCTATATTTTTGGGCCACAGGCGTGCGGTTACGTCAATGGCTTCTACAGGTGTGTTTTACTGGCAGCAGCGCCAAGCGGTAGTTATGTCCACGACTGTACCGCGCCGTTCAACCTACTAACTCAGGTTCGCTAACCCTCACGAGTTTCCAAAATCTAGTCTTTAAAATAATCATACAATCCTACTAAAACCATGACAGGAGAATAAGAGTTTTCTATGATTAACCTAGCGCGTATCGTGCTTATCAAGTCTTTTCGATGAGGGATACTACGGTATAATTCGCCTTACATTTTCTAACAACTAACCATAATGATATAACCATAATCTACTGATGGCAGTTACTTGCAGCATATAAATTCTTTATATACTATGCAGCTAATTCCAACATGTTTAATCACAATTTAATGGTAGCAACTATCTACGGCATGGAATCGTATTTTATTCGAGAACATATGTCGTAACACTGTATGAAAGTATATTTGCCAAGGGTTAAGCCTTAAATACCTCGATAGTCGTTTCTGCAGACAGCAACGAGTTTGTATATTCGCCCGGCTATAGCCCAATTTGTAACCATTATATTGGGAGAAAAGAGATGAATTTCAATACCAAATTCAACGTAAAAAATGATAACTTTTTAACACCAATATTGACTATACTTCTAACTTAATGGAACACAACCGAAAACGTATTATTTCCTGAGGTTCGGAAGGAAAATGCTTACTTGAAGCTTGTGATCGTATAAAAGCTCGGTTGAAAGTAATTAGGACGCTTTGGCTCGGCGGGGTTACAATTCACCGGGCGAATTTCACAAAAATAACTTCATAGTAATGCTCCCTGTAGGCTTAGAACTCAATACCTAAAGTTAATTTGAATTTGGAACGCGTTTGGTAGCATAATCGGACAAAAATCAATCAAAACCCACATTTCCTTTAACCTCTCAGTGAAAACATTGCGAGAAATGATTTAAATGAAAGAGTTTATATACTACTTGGGCGGTGGTGGGGTGTGCCTCGCGCCTCCCATTGAGCCTGCCTGCACAGGCGCGCCCGCGTCTCTCCAAGAGCGCCGGCAAGCTTTACAGCGCCCCGTCTTCTTTCAGTCTTGGCTGTAGGCAGCCACCGCTCGCGCCACAGATCCCGTTAAGAACCTTCTAAGGCTTTTTTAACACACATCAAGCTCTTCTTACTCGTCACCAATGCGAGTGTATGCTTACTGTCGTTAATATTTATGGGATGCAACATCCTCCCCCTAGGAACATTCGTCCTTGAATGTCTACTTTAATTCACGGGAGCTTAACTTTTTGGACTATTATTTTGGAAAAGTTTCGGCGAGTCTCCCACATGTATGGACTATCTAAAAATCCTGAAACGAAAAAGTCTAATGGTGATATCTCACATGACATCATAACAACTCTTTCATCACCCAAAATTGCAATCAGGCGAACAATATATACAACATAAATCTTAAAACAACAATGGAATCAACATTTTTAGCTTAAGCGCATAATTTAGACTAAGCACGGAATAGATGAGGATATCTTTGGTCTCATGTCATTTTCAGCTTCCCAGGTCATTCCTTCTCTATTCTTGTTTCTACAATACCTTATAGGCGACATCTTTAGTTCTCCATACCACAAACTTGTCGATCTAATATAGCCACTAGAACTTCTTGGGTTAATTTCAGTACGACCGTCTTTAAGCTGGAACAACTTCGGGTCAGGTGCAGCCACCCTTGTTGAAGCATTGACATGTGAAAGGTGAATGGGCAGGTCCCTGGGTGTGGAAGCAATTTTAGCTCATATGTCATTTACTTTGTTCTGCGGAGGGATATGACTGGAGCCCCGTAAACCTGAGCCTAAGCTTGTCCTTCTTACCTATTCTCCATAGCCATTTTGCCAATATTTCTAGAAATATCCAGTTGTTGCTTCCAACCGTTAGCTGCTTACGTCGGACCTTAGGGTAGGACTCCTGACGGCTCTAGGCTACTCGGTACCAATTTCTTGGTAAATTTAATTTCTAAGTCTATACATTTATAATATGCCTGGTTCACCTACCTTTAATTTACTTTAGGGTGCTTCGCTTCCACTCATAATAGACCGTCAGACATCTAACCTGAGAGTGCTTTGTTGGAGTTATTTGCTTGGAGATAAGAAGTCGTACTCATTTTAGCGTGCGCTCCGATTTGTTCTACTTAGGTTTCCCGAACACAGCTGAGAAGTTGCCACCTCTCTGTCGGGGTTTACTAGACCTTTGGGGCTCCACATAACCGAACCTCTTCTTAAATATTTAATTCGTCATACGCTTTAGCTGCAATATAATTCCATCTGTAGGAGCACAGGTGATCTCATTAGTCTTTCCACCTTTGACTCAAATAAGGCCAAGATACACCTGGTATGAGATAACCTTGTGGCTGTGTTCATATTATTACTATCCACTCCCTTACGAACACGACCATCACTACTATATTGAAGCTGCTCAGTTCCTGCTATTTCATCTTTTCTAGCTATCACTGGAGTTCTGTTGCTGTGATTCAATGATATCTTTTGTCTTTCCATACCCTCTTGTTGCATTTTCGTTAAGTGCAGGAGTAATAGACACATGCACCTTAGCTATGGTTCTGCTATTTAAAGTTACGCACCCTTGGAGCAGTGAGAGTCGACCTCTAGGCCTTATGACCCTGCCTTTTTTATCTTGAGGCCAATAACTTTCTGTTGGGCCTTATTTCTAAGACTCACTAGGTTAAGTCTCTGTGTCTACACTCCTTACCTTCTCTTTCGGGGATACCGCAACATTACAGGCTGCAAGCCTTACTATCTCTTAGCTGTTAGCCCGTGCTTAGTTCTCAATATTCGTTGGTGATCCTATATTCTATCAACCTGGAGGTGATTCTGGTTTTCCCCACATTAGATACTTGTGCCATTCCTCGTGCTTCCTTGGTGTGAGCTGCGAGGTTTGTGCCTTCTACCTCATATTGTCAAAAATGTTACCGACTAGGTCTCACGCCTATATTCCTTGACTCGCACTCGGGCTTATCTTGTCCATATGATCTCCCTGTCCTTCGATATCACAAGCTAGAGGGTCATAACCATTATCTTGCAGGTATGCCTGCCGTTATTATGGCTATGGAGGAATAGTTTTTTCTAACCAGGCTTTATTGTTGTCGGGGTTTGTATGAAGAACCCTCTCATACACACTTGAATTCTATTGGCGACCCTATCCCCCTTCCTGGTTTACTACCATAAGGGTCTAGATAACTTGTAAATATAGGGTTTCAACCACTCTCTAATCCTCATAGGAGGCAGCAATTTTAGCCCTCCTTACTATTCCACCTAAGCACCATTGCCTGAGATACTTACGCTTTCTATTGTATTGCAAGAACAAGCTAGGAGGTGGAAAAATAACCCTATCTTACTATGGTAGGACTGAGGTGTGGAACCTTACAGTATTCGAAGAGTTGGAGGTAGGAATCACAATTTCCTCCTTCTTCCAGCACCTTTGAGATAATTCAACATCAACTATTTCCCCTGGCTAATTCAAAATATCTAGTAGGTAAGCCAACTCATATGTACATATATGCTATACTCTAACCCCTTATTCTGAGGTTGTAGGGGAGGACTGGGGATAACATGGCATATCTATCACGTTATGAGGTTCCTATTGCCAGGAGGATAATGGGGAAATATAAAGACATACTGCTTCCGTTGTTAGGCTAACCATCCCACTCCCACTGTAGCGCCTCACTAGTACCTCCTCACTACTATAATTATCTTGCATCTGACTAGGTGTCGTATATCAAACATTATCCACTGAAGCAAGACATAACGAAAAAGCTTAGGGACTCGATCCTACACAACTCTTCTCTATAGCACGATAAGAGAAGGAGGGAAACTTGCTATCATGCCTCGTAGCCTCCTGCTTATAAAATGTAGTGCACACCATATTTATAAACAGAACTCTACTAGACACGGCTTGCAGACTCTAGGATATGAAGCGCTTGATACCAAGTTTGTCGTCCACCTTGGAGTGCGACAATTGCCAGTGTCACACTGGCAACTAACCCCAAACGGCTGAGCTTATGCACGTCTGGTGCCAGCTAAACCAATTCAAGAAAGCAAGGGCTATATCTCGGCTATAAATGCAGCCTCCGGCCGATAAGACCGTATAGCCACACATGTAGCGGCTAACTGACAGGCAACAAAAGGGATTCTATGCGGGCGACAAGGCCACCATGTACAATCTAGTTATAGCAAAGCGAGACAAGCTACTATGCTAGGCCCACAAATCCAACACACGAATCCCAACTGATTAAGGCCCCATATGAAACGGTATACAACTAAATGAGTGCAGCCGATTGTAGTTTTGCAAGCCTCTAAGAAAACAAATGGTGGTCAAGACAGGGCCCTGTCCCCAAAAATGCTATATAACTGAAATACAAAAATCTCTCTACAACCTGGCAACTCGAATGAAAGGAGTTGTCCCAACTGAACTACGAACAGGCGCCTCTTGAGATCCAGACACATGCATGCAAACTGCGGGGAAAGTAATGCAGCGCCCCATATATGGGCGTCAGTACATATGTACCGAATATGTAAGGCAATAAATAAGCTGAATGAAAGCTATGAAATACTGAAAGTGAGTAGAAAGGATAGGCAAAGAGATTAACTTGTAAGTTGGCTTATTCACAATATGCATCTAGCAAACACTACACATACATGAGCTATGACCACGTAATCATACATTCATAAGCTATAGCTAACAGACAAAAGTAATAAGAACCTAACCTAGCCCCCATAAGCCTGGAAGGTACAACCAGCACGGAATAACCCACCACGCGACCAATACAGTGAGTGCACTTCAATCTATATACCCTAGCAGGTTTCTATGACTCCTTTGGTGCTATAGACAATCTACCGGTCCCCTGGGTCTACAACTGACCCACTCAGCCCCTGTACTATAGTTGTGTCTAGATTACGATGGACTCTTCTTTATGCACCAGGGCACGGGATCGACGAGGGGTGTGGTGCGCGATACGGCATATAATAGTCAGCCCGATAGAATGGACTATATGAGGACTCAGGACCCCATCTTCGTCCCTCGTGGACGGCATACCGCTCCGTAGAGCGAAGTAATCTCACCCTAGTAGGTGTCGACGCAACTAGTAACCCTGGTGGTCATGGAAGGCTCATAAGTGAGGGAAACCCCAACCCAGGTTGTACTAACATCTCAATCTAGCCACTCAAATGCATAATGGCCTTCTAGGCCTAACGCCACTGCTACTGCTCGACCCCTAGGATGATCTGTAAAGCTACTAACGATGAGTGGCGTGTAGCACATTATCGATTAGAGGATCTGATGGTTATCATGATCTCTAATGAAATCACAGAACTGAATAGGGAGAGATGCAGCAGTGGTCTAACATAGGAAATCGGGATGTCCTACCGGACAACTATACTCTTACACAACTGCGGGGTTGCAAATGGCTAACTACTTAGTTCCTACGATTAGAACAACTTTAGGTGAGGTCTGGCTAAACATGCTTTTGAGCGATGGCCCTAATCCTTCCTAAGAATCTTATCGATATCCTTAGCATGTGGGCAATACTTGTACTAGCATGGAGCTTTAGTTCAGTAGACCTTAACTTGGTCTACTCGGATCTTATATTACTTTTCTGGGCGATTCTTAACCTTATAGACAATTTTATGTAGACTTAACCATTCTGGCAATGCGTACTGAATACTGTAGGCGGATTTGGTGTGGCCCGACCTCTAACTATTGCTAAGGCCCCCTTTCTTAGGGTACCCACGGGTCTATTTGACCTGGACGATTGGGCTAGCTTCGTGGGCGACCTATGTGAATAGCTGCTAAGTCAGCTAGGATTGACAATCATTGGTAATATTTAATAGAGTATTAGGTTGTCCTCGATTACACTAGACAACCTAGTATCACTGATTCTAAAGTATGACTATTCTATCTACATTTTGGGCCCTGAAACGTGCGGTTACGTCAATGGCTTCTAGGTGTGCTTCTCTAGCAACCCAAGCGTAAGCGGTAGTTATGTCCTTTGACTATGCCTACATTGTTCAACCTACTAACTCAGACTAACTTGCCCTCACGATTTTCAAGATCGTCCTGGCAATAAAACATACAATCCTACTAAAACTATGAACCGGAGAATAAGAGAGTTTCTATGACGCTTCTAGCGCGTATCGTGCTTATCATGTCTTTTTCCTACGAGGGATATTATGGTATAATCCATATACATTTTTCTACTTGACTAACCATAATAGATATATAACCTTAATCTACTGAGGCAGTTACTTGCAGCATATCTGATCTTTATATACTAGCAGCAATAGTTCAACATGTTTAATGCGTTGGTAACAACTATCTACGGCCGTGAAATCATCATTTCTATTGAGAACATAAGTTTGGCAACAACATGCGATGAGTATACTTCTTGAGGGTTAAACCTTACATGCCTCGATTGTCGTTTCTGAATAACCGACGAGTTTGAACTTGTATTTTCCAGCTCATCATCTAACAGTTGCGAGTCCTTGACTTCATATTGGAATTTTGATTTTATAATTGCTGCATGACATTAATATATAAAGTTTTATAGTAAAACTTTATTGTCATCATTTTTTCATCATCATATGTGGATCAGTATATGTGGTTAGTCCTAATTATTTTTTGTATGTATTCCTGAAAAAATATGGTGATGATAAGTACACCCAAACGAGTTTTCACAAAGCAACAAAGTAGTAGGGTGAAAGTTATGATTGGAAATTTGGTCAATTTTCCGCTAGAATCAAATGTACAAGATGATGATCTTTTGATTTTTGTGAAACATATTGCAAGAATTAATAAGTCAATTCAAAAAATCATTTGGGTTGGGGGTTTATTAAGTGTATAAAGAAATACATGACATATGATGCATAATCTGTAGATTTCAAAAGGAGTTGCTTGATATATCGTGGCATAAGTTTGATCACCATATGTTGGTATCTTACAGGGCGTTAGTTCAAGATCTTGTGAATATATACATTGACTTGAAGGTTCAGAAGACTGCGTGTCATTCTCTTGGATTGCCTATAAGAAATAATGGGTCAAAACTGGTAGCCATAGTTCCAATAGGGATATAATATTGCCTGAAGACTTGCTGCGAGATTTTATTAAATCTATTCCAGTTGTCACGCCCCGCCTTAGGAGGCATGACTGGCACAGTGCGCTACTGACTGTTGCCCGAACTAGCGAGCCTAAGCACTTACGGTGCAAGGCGGCTCTAACTACGAAATCAAGAAAACAACGGGCTATATGGCAGTTGTAAAAACCCCCAACCAAGAAGGCCTATAGCCACCTGTTAAAAGTAAATAGCTAAATAAAAGTGAATATAAGGAGTCCTATGCTGGGCAGACAAGGCCACCATGATGTCTGAATTATGGCTGAAAAGTAAGTGGCGCTAAGCGTGCAGTGGCAACAAGGTCACCAACTAACAATGAAAAAGGCCCCACACAACCATCACATAGATTCTGAAACACATAAATGGCCCCACACGGCCACATTACATCTAACCACGGGGGAATATATCACAATCTACAAGCCTCACAGAAGTAATAAGATGGTCGGGACGGGGCCTCAGTATTACCCTTTACTCACAAGCAAGAAAGTAAGCATCTGTCACCCAAGCTCCGGAAGAAAGGAGCTGAAGGCCCCTATACCGCTGACCCAAACTGGGGGATTTGTTCCTCGTCTATCTGTACTGCAGGCAAGTAATGCGAGCGCCCAGGAAGCGTCGGTACAATATGTACCGAGCATGTAATAATATGTAAATATCTGGTAAATAATAAAGCTGGCAGTAACTGAAGTAATAGAAATAGACTGAAACTGGCTGAAATAGTGGGATCAGGGCTAACATAGCTATCTTTTGAGAAGAGTAGGAGTCATACACGATAACTTATGGCATTCTTGTCCATTTATCAATAGCTTCAAACAACATAACCTTACTTGGCCCCCATAAGCCGGAAGGTGCAATCAACACAGAATAACCAACTGGGCCCCCATAAGCCCTAGTAGTACATCTCAATCTATTTATCCCTACCAAAGGGTCATACCACATCACTGGCTGCTTCATAGCATCTGCCAGTCCCACAGTATGCAACTTGGGAATTTGTGGGCCCGCGACTATAGTTGTACCGAGTCCGGAGGACTCCTGAAATCAATAACACCCGGGCTCCAAGCTACGAGGGTGTATAAATTTAACCACGAAAAATCTAAGTAGCGGCATCCCATCTTCGTCACACAGCGTTTGACTTATGTCTCAAAAAGTGAAGGCGTATCCTCGCCCTCTGGCGGACGAGTCCATACAGATATTAACCTGGGGCTGTCTGGGAGCTAGGTAATCCATCCCAAACAATGCAAATCTGAGTCTCAAGCAGTAACAATACTTTTTTAATCCATCTCGACACGCTTTGCGAGGTGGTCACTGGATTACTATTGTTACACCCGTAGAATTCAGCATGTATATGGCCTATTAGCATGTTGGTTAAAAGTTTTGATGCCATACATGCTAGGAAAAGGCCGGGAAAAGACCGGAAAAGTGACACGTCAGAACCATTGCAAAGAGAAGGCCCAGCAGACCTCCTCCCATGTCTTCCCAGAGTGTTACGGAGGCTCACCTCCACGATACACGTGTGTCATGGGCTGGGCTCCGTGATACCGCGATGTCACAGGCTAGGCTCCCCACGATACACAACGTGTCACGGAGGTGGTGCGGCCCAGTATATAAGCCTCACTTCCGGTTTAAATGTTGCTATTTCATATAATTTTCAGAGAAGTCGAGGAAAACAGAGGGGACAGAAGGTTCCTTGATAATATTCGTCGATTTACGCCGTCAAATGCGGTCCAAACTGGATTAACTCGGATCTGAGAGTATTAGCGGCAAGGAGCATTCCCTGCGGATTTAGTTTCGTGAAATTCGGTCGGCAAATCTTCGTGCTACCGGGTTAAGGTAAGTAGAATTGCTTAAATTAGGTATTAATATACTTCTAGCCTAAAGTGAGTATTTCTCCCTTATGGACTTTCGAAATAGCGAGTTTCAAGCCATTTTCGATAAGACAAAGTTTGGGCTCTATATATATTGAAAGTAAATATTTTCTTCAAGAATATTAGGTAGTTAGTTCTAATTGACCTATATATGAATGTAGTTAGGAGAAATATGAAGCCACCCAGGCGAGCTACGCCCAGTTAATTCGGGAAATGCAGTAGTATGTAAGCTAATTTCTTGGCAAGTTAGTAATCGATATGTAAAATAGCGTGAACTATAAAAGAAAGAATTAAGAAGTCGAGAATTTGGGTAAATTATAGATCTATAAGCATGTTTATAATAATATAATATATATATTGAATATAAGAAAGTTAGTAAGCAATATCATACGGTTAGATGATATCTCGAGATATAGTATAGTTAAATTATGATAATCAGTATAACACAGAAAAGAGTCCAAAATACAAGACAATCAGAATTCAGATAGTATTTTCAGATTGAACATGCTTGATATACGTGATTATTGTTTGTTGAGACCTGTTTGTATAATGAGGGCACCCTTAGAGCTTCCTCGCCACTTACAGGTTGTGCGTAGCCGACCCACCGTGAGGGTGGGGATCGCCACTCAAGGAGTGGTATGCCGTCCGCAGTAGGACAGATGGGATGGAGCATTCCCATATGAGGCTGATCAGCATAGCATTACGATACAGATACAGTACGGTTGAGTACGGGAGTCGTCGGACTCGGACACGATTATTTATATCGAGAGGTCTTAGTCATTGGAGACCCAGTAGGTAGAGGTGCTCATAGTTAATAGACGAGTGAAGCGATTTATTTTTGGATGGTTTTGACCGGGCTAGGGTATATAGATAGTGTGTTGGTTGGAACCTTAAAACATGGGGGTTGGAATTGGTCCTTGTTTTGTTATGTATATATGTATATACTTGATATCTATTAGCTGATAGACAGCGGAGTCGCCATGGCGACAGGTGCTCTACCTTACCCTCAGTACAGATAAGCTTGTTTGAGATTTCATCGGTCCGAACCGGTTTCGGATATTTCCCCTCTTGTTGAGTTTCTGATTATGTTGCTTATATTCGGTTATGTTCGGTTGCTTTGCATACCGGTACCAGTGGTGCGATGCCGTTTGGGGCGCTGCATTGCACCTGCAGTACCTATAGATGAGAGTCGATCCTCATAATCCTAGCCAGCGCGAGAGTCATCGGCTCTGTCATCGGGCTTGATATTGGAGGTTTATATCATTTTCTTTTGTTGTATAGTACGGGTAGGTGAGGGCCCTGTCCCGACCATCTTATCAGTATTTTTAGAGGCTTGCAGATTGTGTATATATCTCCCTGTGGGTTGAATTTATTGCCGGTCGTGTGGGCCGTGCGTATGTTTATTTGTTTCGTATTCTTGTTTATGTTGGCCGTGTGGGACCGTATCCAGTTAGTAGTGGTGACCTTGCCGGTCACGTAGATGTTCAGTATTTGTTATATTGATTTAAAGATAACTAAGACAGCATGGTGGCCTTGTGTTTAGCATAGAGTTCCCTATATGAGTGTGATACGGTTAGAAGCTGAGGTTATAGCTCTGGTGGCTATAGACGGTCGGCCGGAGGCTGTGTTTACAGCCGTTATATGGCCCATTGATTCCATGAATCTGAGTTAGAGCCAGCCAGGCACCAGATGTGCTTAGGCTTGGTAGTGCGGTTGGTCTAATAGGGCACCAGTGCCGATCATACCCCCAAGGCGGGCGTGACAACCTCCTTGGGCCCGACAAATAAATCTATCTTTGTAGCGAGAACGTATCTGGCCTTCTGGGCGTGCTGCTGATTCTGCCTCGCTAGGATAATCTGTCGGCTGTCTGCAGGCACACCATGTACACGTATTTGGTAGAGGATCGGCATTGATCATGATCTCTAATAATCTGGGCCTGACTAAATTAGTCTGGGGTAGTCTAACAATACCTAGATGTCCTACCTGGACTTTTTTTGTAGCTCATGCACATAAGCGTAGGTTGCGGGCAACTAACTGCTTTATTCTTCTAATTAAACAATTGTAGAGTTCGGCAGTGCGAAATTGCTTCTAGGCGATCGGTCCCTAGTTCTCCTTGGGGAGCTTACCGATATCCTTAACTAGGTGAACACTATACCAACAGTACTACTGACTCCTTAGGCCTTATCTGAATCACTCAGATATATTGACATTGCAGGAAATTCTCGGTGTTACGGCCCAGATTCTATAGGGCGGGTCCTCTCACCGGGACTACGTACTGAATACCTTACGAGAATCGACTAGGGTACTAACCTGTCACTGGCTACTGATGTGGACCCCTCCTTAGGGTACCCACGGGTTTATCTGACTAGGACGACTGGGCTGGCTTGCTGGGTGTCCTACATGATAGCTTGTTAGATCGACTGGCCCGACGATCGCAGGTAAGGCTAAGGACGATGTACGATCACTCAACACAGCGGAGAACTCTGGTGTTGCTAACTCTGGAATATTCTTATTCTGTCGCTATTTCTAGTTCTAGAATGCCGATAACATTACTAGCCTCTAGGGATGCTCACGCTAATACGGATAGCCAGCGGGTGGGTTAGACCGCCTCAGCTGCACCTCTTGTCTAACCATCGATTCGGACTGCTCTTGAGCTGCGAAGTATGGAGTCTGGCAACAACATATAAGTCTACCATCACAATAAACTGAGAACTAAAAAGAGTTTCTATAGATCATGCGTGAATCACATTTAACTTTGCTCCCTTTTAGCGAGGGGGCCCTGTGATGCGATTTGTATACACTTCTAGCAGCTAACTAGAAAGGCGTATAGCGTAATCCTATTAGCGGTCACTCGCAATATATATAATATTTTTGTATGTGTATCAATAACTACATGTGATACATACTGAATATAATAATTCTTGACATGCCTTCTGGAACTTCATCTTGAGCATTGATATAATATTTAAAATACTTTATCAAGATTTCACGTTGTTTTACTATCTTGAAATTAACTTTTCAGCTGTCTTTACATACCTGTTGTCGGTTTTACCGATTAGCTGGCGAGTTCCTTCAAGTATTCGATTGTTCCTTCCAAGCGCAATCATATTCACAAAAGAATAGAACTAGCTTCATTACTATGCTGGAAGAAAATGATAACTTATATGTCTATATACTGACTATTCTTCGACCTATTGAAGAGCGATCGAAAACTCACAATTTCTCGGAAGTCTAGAGAGGAGAAATACTCACTTTAAGCAGGAGTGTATGAACAATAGTTTGGATCAATTCCAATCACTTTGACTCGGCGGGCAGCGATTGCTTGGCGAATTTGGCAAAACTAACTCCGTAGAAAATGCTCATGCGCTTTATGCTTCGATACCCGAGATTAATTTGACTTTGGTCAACGTTTGAGGGCATGTCAGAGCGAATATTTATTCAAACCCTTCGTTCCTCTCTATTTATGTTTGTGAATTTGGAAAATAACTTAAGATTAAAGGGTGAAGGTATTTATATACTTGGAGCCCAAAGTGGCAACGTGGCACGGACTGGCCATCGCGCCCAATCTATGCCCAGCGTGCCACGTTGGCCATCGCGGAGGAGGGGCCTCCGTGCCACTTTGCCCCTTTGGGCGACGGTTCGGCCTCCTCTTTTGCGAAATTCCAACTTGGCACTCGTTCGGCCTTTCCCCGGGCCTTTGCATACGTCTGGCATTCTAAAAACTCCCAACCAACATGCGAATAGGCCAATAAGTCATAAAAGAAACTTACAGGGTGTAACACCGTTCATGGAAAATTATGTAAAAATGTATATTTATTTTGTATAATGATTGTTTATATGTAATATGACTTGTATGAATTAAACGGATTTAATTCTTTAGATTATGGTGTTATTCCACATATCTATATTTATTATAGAATTTAATTCTTTGGATTATTATTGGTGTTTAACTATTATATTTTTATAGAATTTATATTTTAATTAATCTTAAATTTATGTGATTTGAAGTAATTCTTAGATGATTAAACGTATTGGAATTCAGATGATGATTGGGAACTTAGTGAATATTTGACTCGGGCGATATGAAATAAATATTATCATATTCATCTTTTAGAATTTTTATGTATATGAATTTAGGCTATAATAATGTACATAGTTGTCTCACGATAGTTTATACTTTTTTCTTTGAAATCAGTATGTCTACTGATGTAAAGAACATCGTAGTTGAGCTTAACAAGGTGATAAGCTTAGCGGTAATAATTATAAAATATGGAGCATGAAAATATAGTATGTCCTAGAAGAGTAGGATGCTCTTGAGGTCCTTAATGTGTCTATGGCACTTCCTGAAAGTGGAAATATACCACAACATAGAAAGAGATCTTGAGGTTTATCAAACTTGTAAAAAGAAATTTCTTGCTCGCATAACGTTCTTTATGGCGGCATGGATGATGATATCACAAGAGAGTTCCGACAGTATGACAATGCCAAGGACATGTGGTCCGCATTAAAAAGAAAAGTTTGTTCATACTTCAGTTGCCAAATTGAGGCACTTACTATTACGTTTATACTTATAAGAAACGTCATGATCATACTATCAGCAACATCTGCGCCATATAGCCCGAATATAGTGAATGAATTAAAAGATGTCGGTCATGTGTTGACGGCAATAAATCAGAGATTGTGATTCGATTACCCCTTAACATTATCATCAAAACTATGGAAGATGCTAGCGTCATTTTGGAGCTCGAGGAAGAGCACACCGGGATTGACAATGCTTCCACAAATACATATATATGGCTAGTTTTGATCCAAAATGTGGATATGATAAAAAACGCAAGTATGACAGATTTTCTCATAAAAAGGCGGGAAAACCAAAAGAAGCCTAAGATTGAGTAACAAGAGAAAGAAGTTTACGCTCTAAGAAAAGGTGAACATGACTAAGCTCAAGTGCTAGCTTTGTGAGAAAAAGGGACATTTTGCTCGTGATTGTCCTGAGCCTAAAAAGGTACATGACCTTATTAATAATTTACATAGTGATGTAAATATTTTTTGTTCTGCTTATTTAACTGAATTACTTCCTATGTGGATTGTATACTTGGTAGCCACCGAACATATAGCGACGGAAAGAGATGCTTTCATAGATTTTTTATGAATTTCATGAGGAACCAAATGGGTTTATATAAAAAATAACTCCAAAAGAGGGTCAAAGTTGGTACCTGCAAACATGAAAAAAACTAAATCCTAGCAATCAGCCACCAGCATTTCCTACTAGAAAAAAATTTAAATCCTAACCTTGTCAATTACGAGATACTTAGTCAATTCATTTGAAATCTAGTCTCTGTTAGAATGTTGATTAAGTTAGGATTTAATTTTTCTTTTTCATGAACATGATTTAGATATGTATTTAGCCAAGAAAAAATAGCCAAGCGCTGGTTACATTTTTGATAGGTTTTTATATTGGATGTTGTTCAAAGTTCCGATAATAATGTTTGTTTGTCCTTATCGGCGTCTACTTCTAATTGAAAATGATGTAAATATGGTATGCTGGTTTGGCCATATTAATTGACAAAGGCCAGATCGCTTAGCCAAATAAGGTCTTCTTAGCTACGTAGACAAAAATAGGTTTGTCTATTTGCAAATATTGTCTTACTAGAAAAACTGCAAGAAAATCTGTTTGGAAAGATCGAGCCGAAACTCCATTGTAGTTAATTCATTCCGACATATGTGGTCCAATGAATGTAAGTGAAAGAGATGGTGTTGTTTATTTCATCACACTCATTGATGACTTTACTCAATATGGTTATGTCTGTTGATTTCTCATAAATGCGAAGCTTTTGAATTTGCTTTGTGCAGTTCATGAACTTAGTTGAAAATCAACTAGATAGAAAAACTAAAATTTTAAGAACTGATCAAGGGAGAGAATATTTATCTGATGAGTTCAAAAAAAAATTTTATGATGAAAAGAAATTCAAAGATAGTGACTATTTCCTACACTTTCATAACAAAATGGTGTTGCGAGTGAAAAAATAGACTTTGTTGAAGGCCGTTTAGGCCGATGATGGCACAACCAGAAATTACCTATCACCTATTAGGGTAATTCCTTGTCCACTGCTGCATTTATAGCAATCGTACTTGCCTAAATCGTTTATATCTATTCTATATAGTTATGGACTAAAAAATTCGATTTGAGCATTTTGAAGCCTTGGGATTTTGCTACTTTTATTCATAATCCTTTTTCCCATGAAAAATTAGGTCAAGGAGAAGAAAATATATCTTTATATGATACTCTGAACAATCCAAGGTTATGTGTTCATAGATGGCGACAGATAGTGGCACAACTAAAAGTTGGAATCTGCGATGTTACATTTATGAGAATGATTTTCCTAAAACAGGGCAAGATAGGTCAAGACTTATCTCTTTATGAAACTACAGACCAGACCGCTTCTGCTACAAACATTCAAAAGGATTTGGTGGGAGTCAGTTTGATGGCAATGGATTCGATCCTATTTCCGCATATACACCATTGAATCATATCTATGGATATTCTTTGGGTAGAAGTGGGAGTAACTTTCCAATTGATAATTTAATTTATCAATCTCAACCTCATGAATGAGTCGTCCATAAGTTTCCGTCGTCATTTGAGATCGACGGGAAGCATTTATAGTTACTCCACAAGATGAAGAAGAGCCACGAAATATAAATGAGGCTCTTACATTCTGATAAGAAGAAAAATATTTAAAAGCAATGGAGGAGGAGATGGTGTCAATGAAATCAAACCATGTACGAAAATTGGTTGATCTACTTATGGGCCATAAAGCTATTGAAGTAAGTGGATTCTCAAAAAATCAGCGTAGACCGATGGTAGTATCGAGAGATTTAAAGCTCACCTAGTAGCTAAAGGTACACACAATAAGAAAGGAATTGATTATGAAAAAAAGGTAATTATGAAAATTTTTCACCTTTTGTACGTTTTTGCTTCCAATAAGGTTAATTTTGTTAATAATGCTAATTTGGATCTTGGTGCATCAAATATGAATGTAAATAACTTTTCTCAATAAGAGAACTAGAAGAAGAAATCTACATGGAACAACCTTTAGATTTTGTGAAGAAAGGCGAAGAGTATAAAGTATGCCGATTTCATAGGTCGATTTATGGCGCAAACAATCTTCTAAAAGATGGTATTTTATGTTTTCATAATGCGATCATATCCTGCTATTATGTTTCATGAAGATCATTGTGTGTAAGTCAAAAGATATAGATAAGTTTGTGATCTTATCCTTTGTATGTGAAGCATTATGTTTATAGTTGCAGAGTGACATTGGTATGTAAAAGAAATAAGAATGGTTATCATCTATATTTGATATGAAAGACATGGGTGAAGCGTCATACATTCTTGGAGTTAAGATTTCAAGAGATCATCGCGAAAGATTGTTATCTCTTTCCACAAGAACTATATTAAGAAAGTTCTTGAACGTTTTAACAAGGCAGCGGCCATAAACACTCCTATTTTCAAAAATGAAGCTTTAAGTTGAATGATTTGCTGAACTCCACAAGAAAAGGAACAAATGAAAGTTTCCTTATGCCGATCTGTTAAAGAAGTCTAATGTACGTTATGATGTACTAGACTACATTCTCTGATTATGTTGTTAGTGCAATTGGCAGATATCAGTCTGACCCAGGACAACAGCACTGGAAAGCGATTCAAAGATTTTTGAGATATCTTAAAGGTACAGTTGACTATTTCTTATGTTATCAAGGGAATGATCTACAACTTAAAAGGCTATATTGATCTTGATTGGGAGGATATTTAAATGAGAGAAAATCCACCTCTAGACAGTATTCTTGCTTAACAATGATGCCATATATGGGTAGCAAAGATCAGTCATGCATAGCCTTACTCGACAATGAAAGTTGAATTTGTATACTTTCATCAATTGTACAAGTTGTTTGGCTTAAGCGTTTTATGGGACACTTGGGTATGAATAATAGCAGTATTGAGTCAGTGACCATCAATTGTGATGATCAAGCTGCAATAGCCTATACAAAAGAATCCCAAGTACCATGAAAAAATAAAATATATTAATTTTAAGTATAATTTTGTTAGAGACATGATTGTACAAAAAGAAGTGAACGTGAAATATATATATCTACGCATCAAATGATAGCAGATCCCTTAACGAAAAACAAAGCATGTGATGACATGAAAAACTGGAGTGAAGTCATTGGGTTTGCGTAGATGCTAATGTATTTATATTTTAATTTTTTTCAATTATGTTCATGTAAATTTACATTATTAGCAGAGATTAATGTTAGTTTGTGCCTAATTATCCCATACTTATTGGTTCATATACATATAACATTTTTATAGATAGTGCATAAATTTTTAGTATAAGAAGTATGTCGAACAGACAAAAGATTGGCCTATTCACACAAGCAATCACCGCTATTGTCTAAGAGACGGATAGAATGAGACAATTATAAACTAATTATTGTGGAAGGTGACGAAAAAGAAGAGTTAGTTTATAATAAGAATGTTTATTTTGTGTTTCATTATGTGTGATTAAAATTGAGGTGATCTGTTCTTAATGCCCGGATGTGAGTTTTTGATAAACTAAAATAATTGAGTAGATTTATGAACTCTAACTTAGACATGAGTTGTATGAATTATCATCTGCATAGTATTTAATTTTAAAAGACATATGCTCCATGGAAAATTAAAGGAGCTGATATTTTGGTGCATGTTTCATACCATGTATGCATATGATGATCCATATGGTGATACAGTTTAAATATCTATTGTTATCGTGAAGCCGAGAAAATTATAAGAAATTTTTTTACATTGTACCCTCATGACTGATCAGTTTCTATGATTCAATTTGGTGGTTGCTATCTTAGGGTACCAAGAGATCATGCTTGATTCAATGCGCGGGACACCTCTAGAGAAAAGCATATCACGTTGAATTAAGAAAGGAGCTGTATTATGAGGAAGATCATTAAGTATTATCACATTAGTTGCGTTCATTGGCCAGGTCCTTTATGTTTGTTTGAGACAATAACATAATGATGAACTCAAATTTAAGAAGAGATTTTGAGCGATTTGAATGTGATAAATAGTCTAGGGTACTGCATACTATTATCTACTCTAAGTTTCATTGATAAGATGTTATACATTCCCTAACGAGATGTATAGCAATGAAGCTCTCAAAGTATGCTGCCAGTACCACAGTCTAGTCATGATGTATGAAAATTACAGAATAGGAATGAAAGTTGACCTATTACTGTGAGTGGGAGATGAAGGTAGATTGGTCACCCATGTGGGTCATGCCGGATCCATATAAATAATAAATATATATTTGTTTATATATTAATTATATTAAAGGATGAAAAGACACAATAGTTAGGGCTCTTCCTGAATCGGTGTCTTGCGTTTTAAAAAATATTAGAGGGAATCTCTATGTTTTCTAACATACATAGACCAAAACAGAGATAGAGAAACTTCTTCTTCTTCCCTCTTCAGATTCTTATAAAAGTTCCTTGAAGATTCTTGTGAAGACTTCTTCTCAAGGCTTGAGTTGGGACAATTATAACAAGGTACAATTTTTAGACTGTGACTTTATACGGTGTAATTCGTCTTTGTATGTGATTGCATCGTCTGACTAGTGAAACATAATTCAATGATCCTACAAACTATGTGTTTGATTTGATTCATCAATTTGACAAACTTATTCCCCTAATAGAAAATTATTTTCAAAAAAGAGTAAAGTTCAATGAAAACGAATTAAACGTACTCTATTAAGAATAATGATAAAGATATATACAGAGTAAATTAATATTTTCTCAAAAAGAAGTCACAAAATATAGATTCAATACCTAAACTCAGATAAAAATGTTTCATTAACCTCAACAAACACGAGAGCAAAATATTCAATTAGTGTTTTCCGTCTCCTTTTCTGTATTAATAGATTGTAGGGTTATGTTCCAAATAACTATAGTACTTTTTGTAGGATCTTTTATTTAGGATTACTCTTGGTTATAATATTTTATATATATATCGTGTAATTGTTAATTGATTATTCATTTTCTAAATATATAACATTCTTAGAAATCTACTAACTATATTAACTTTTTATAGTAATATTTGATTTCATATCCTTTATATCCACGTCACTTAGTTATAAATCGTAAAAAAATTTCATAATTTTTCTTGTGCAGCATAATATTCTTTTCAAAGAATCTAATAAAATTATATTAGATCGCATAATTTATATATTACTTTTCAAATTCAAGGACATTAGCATAATTATATTTTTTTGTGATTGTCCTTAATTATAGGTCACGCCCCTTGTAGGGAGGCTATGGCGCTTTTGGTGCCCTAGGGCCTGGTTACTAGCTGGTGGGCCGAGGCACATCGGGTGCCCGGCTAGCTCTATCTCAGGTTCCTGGAAACAAAGGAGCTATATACGGCTGTAAACACGGCCTCCGACCAACCCGGGCCTATAGCCACACACTTTTACAGTAATAACAGCGACGAGAACATACTCCTGATCGGGGAACCTGTGCGGGCCGACAAGTCCATCTTTGACTAGTCTTCACGAAACTTAAACAAAAAAATACTGGAAAGCTACGTGACCGGCAATGTCACCACTACTGGCAAGCTATGGCCCCACACGGCCAACATAAAAAAGAAAGCAATACTAACGACTATACAAGCTGTACGGCCTCACACGACCGGCTCAAGCGGCCACAAGGAGATAATATACAATCTGCAAGCCTCTAAGAGTAATAATAGAAATGGTCAGGACAGGGGCCCTGAGCCTGCCCATATTGACATCCAAAAGGAAAAGAGAGCTACACCTCTGGAAATCGGACTACGGATGACAGTGACAACTGATAGTAGCGGAATCACGAGGGATAGCCTCCTCGTCTATGAGTACCCTGCGGTGTCAGCGCCCCACTAGGCGTCGGTACCAGTGCTGGGTATGCAAAGCAGCTGAAATAACATAACTGAAAAGAACTGAAGTAAGAGACGGCCCTCTAACTAGCAAATGCGAATGGGGAGATAAGCCGAGATACGAATAAGCTGGTGTGAGCTGGATCATGCTTTACTGTCTTGATAAAAAGGCGGAGGCGTACATGTAGACGCGAAGGCTTGCTGTCTAGTAGCTAATTATATAACACATAAATGAATATACAATAGCAAGCAAGAGCCAATACGAACCCCATAAGCCGGGATGCTCAAGCAAGCAAACGAAATCTATATACTACCGGGTCAAAACACGCCAAAAATAAGTCACTCCACTCATCTGCTCACTTTGGAGCTCCTCTCTGAAGCCCCACCTGGGTCTTGACTCGGGCCTCGGCCTCGATATAAATAACCGTGTCTGGGTCAGGGACCACTTGTGTAAACAGTAACAGATAAGTGCGGATCCTGGACACAAACTCAACGGGGCTATACGAAACCGGAGCTACACCTGCCACGGAACAAGTCAACGGGGAGACAACTGAATGTACGGGCATTGAGACCAAGTGCGGATCCCGGACACAGTTTCTGTTGGGACTATACGAAACTGGGTACACACTGCTCACTGGAATAAATCAACGGGAGACAACTGAAATGCCCTGATCAGACTGCTATGGGGGAAAGCTTCATCCCATCTTCTGTATTGGCCCAGGGACGGCATGCCACCCCTCGGGCAGCGAAAAATCCCTCCTTCCGGTGGGCGATCGATTACCAACCCAGGGGCGGCGAGGACGCTCAATAAGGGGCCCTCACGCCACAACAAGTCTCAACAAACAAATAGCACATATAAATAGCAAGCATGTATAAGCTGAAAAGGATTATAGAAGCCATGATTTCTTATTACGATACCTTTACATGCCTAAGCGTTCTTTCTTTGAAATATGCGATTCTAAAATCTTTCTTCGCTGGCTAATCGTAGCCAATATCTCATCTTCATCTGAATGGCTAATCTGTAGCCACAAAACTGTCTATCTATCTGATTCTACTTTACCGACTTTTTATTACATCTGTTTCTTTTTATTCTATAACATGCTTGCTAATCATACAATAGGCTATCTTGAATCTGGAATGCTAACTCGCCCTTTGGCACCTTCACTTTCTATCATTCGGACTGAAGTACGATATAGCTACGCAAACCAGAATTTACTAGACTTACTCAATTCTCAGCATTCAACTCCGAGAGTTTCAATACGGAGTTTACTATGATTCACACGGCTAAAGCTTACTAACTTGCCGAAGAACAACTTCACATACCTTAACCTCGAGTTATCCGACGGTCGGACGAGGCTCAGCGATACTCCAGCTCTTTCTCCCAACATTCATAAACGCACGTTTATTAGAGCTAAATACAGCATCCACGAGGAAGGACGACGTCAATTTTCGATATAATTATACAGCTAAACTTAGGCTTATCGAAGACGAGTAGAAAACTTTGCTATTTTTCAGAAGTCCGGAAGGGAAGTATTCACTTCACGGCTAGAGGCACATAGACACTGGTTTGGAGAAATTCTACTTACCTTGGCGAGGCTACGTCTGGTTATTGACCCAGTATTTGTGGCTTAAAAAAGCCGTAGGAATGCTCCCTGTTGCCTAAATACCTCGGTACTGAGTTAATTTGAGTTTTAGACTTCGTTTGTGAGTGTAATCAAACGGATATATATTACTCTCCTTCGTCTCCTTTGTTTCACGTTTTCTGGAAGTTATTTCTGGAAATAACATCACAAACCGAACTTATATGCTTGGACACTATAAATCGCACTCCTGGAATGCGATTTATAAATCGCATTCTGGAATGTGATTTATAAGTTGCATTCACAGAGCGCCCAATTTATAAGTCGCATTTTGTCTTACTTGACAGCGCCCAGGCAGCTTGTCGATCTTTCGGGCCTTTTCTAGCATGTATGGCTTTCAAATATTCTTCGTAACAGAATAGGCCATCTGAGCCGGGAATTCACGGGGGTGTGGCAATAGGAATCTTTAATAAATATGAATGCTTATTTTCAAAAAAATAATATTTACAATGAAAATAAAACTCAATCTTAATTGATTTTTCATCACATTAAAATTTGATTAAATCTAATTTTGTGCTACAATTGGAATTATTTATGAATGAAGTATCGTGATTTTAGATATTCTCTCATTAAAATGGGGAATGTTTATTTTCAGAAGCTTTCAAAAATATGTTTACTGTAAAAATAAGTAATATTATTATAGATATTATTTTCATAATGTATTTCTTTTATGAGTAATATTGGACAGTAATTGTTCTAATTTTCATATAAAGAATAATATTATATGAATATTTTATGTCAATTATTTCTTATACGATAATATTTGTTGTAATTAAATTTTTTTTTTCAAAATTAATACAAATAGAAATTCAATAATTGAATTCTCCTAACGGTGTCAAGTGAAGATTATTCTCAATACACTACTTGACTTAACCTCCTGCTTCACTATCCTTTTTTTAATACTGTATAATATAAATATTTAGATTAATCTCGTACTTTTTTAATTTACTGCAAATATTCTAATTTCATAGCATGAATAATATTATATTAATATTCTTTGTCATATATAGAATATAATGTACGGTATTCCTTATATGGTAATACTAAAAATTTCTAGTTTTATAAAATTATTCTTTGTTATATAATTGTATTCCTTATATGATAATATTTGAACAATAAATATTCTAATTTTTGCAGAAATTTTTTAAATATTCTCAAAGTTGATTATTTTTTTACTTTGGAATGACTCTTAGGCGGAATAAAAATTTTAAAATATATTTCTCAATTGCTAATTGACTATTAATTTTTAACCTATTTTCAATCAACCTTGTGATATTTTTTTTTGGTTTACTACAAATATTCTCATTTTATAATAAGAATATTATATAAATATTTTTATCTCATGAAATATAGTATTCCTTATATAATAGTATTTGAACCAAGTGATATTCTAGTTTATATAAGAAATAATATTATATAAATATATTTTTGTTCCCTACAAGATTATTTTAATAGAATGTTCATTTTTTCAGAAGTTTTGGATTATATTTTGACAGTCAATCTTAATTAATTTTTTCACCATAATTAATTTGATTAATCTGGAAATATCTTTTATTTATTATAAATACTCAAGTAAGTGACTTGTTCTCAATACACCACTTGACTTAACTTCATGTTTCACTATCCTCTTTTTGAATATAATATAAATAATTTGATTAAATATAAAATATTTTTATTTATTATAAAAATGTTAAATAACTTAGGCTCAATACGTCACTCGGCTTAACTTCATATTTCATTATCTTTCTTTTAATATAATATAGATATAGATAATTTAATTAAATCTAAAATATTTTTATTTATTATAAAAATATCAAGTGACTTGTAATTGCTGAAGAAATTTATTGGACCACTAGCAATGATCGCAGATAATTCATTTTCTTTGTTGAATTCAGCAGACAAATGATTATTCAGATAAATTGGATAGATAATTTTACAATATAATAAAATTTAGAATTTCACTCCAAGTATGTGGTAAGTATATAATATTATAATGATAGAACATTTTCTTTTGTGATCACATATACTGTTTAATCTGAATTTAATTAAAAGAAAATTGCTTACATTGAAATATATTATTTAATCACTCTAGACTTTCATAAGGAGACACGTGATTTGAGGGATCTAATCACATTGAATTTTTCTTGACGTTGATATAAAAGTTTTAATTTTCTTATATCATAGTTATGTTATCTTTCTTAATAATTTTATTAAACTCAGATAGTACACCAGTAATGAACTTCACAGAGATAATTGGAATTGATGTGAGTATATTTCATTATTTTGTTGAGACTTAATTTATTTATGCACACAATTATTAATTGATAGTAATATTTCAAAGGCTTGAGAATGTATCATATAATTTGGTCTATTATACTAATGATTGAGGGTAAAATGATAGATTTAAGGTTGTTTTTTACAGCTTCAAGAGGGTAAGATATTCGTTTATTCAAAGCTCATCCAGTCTTCCATGTTTCTATATTAAAGAAGTATTATGGAGATGGAACCTATATTATCCATTATGATTCGATGTTGTTTGATGAAAACCTGTCCTATGAGGAGGAGCCGTTGGCTATTTTTAGATAGAGTCCGCAAAGTAGAGATAAAAAAGATCGGGTCGGTGAAGGTCAATGAAAGAACCGTCTTGTGGAGGAGGCCACTTGGGATATCGAATCGAACCGGTGTAGCAAATATCCCCAGCTTTTCGTTGAGTGGGGGTATGTTCTTTTCCTGTTCCTTTCTTGACCATTCAGGACGAATAGTAGTTTTAATTGAGTATACGATGCAATGACCTCTCCGGTGGTTATGGGATGGTTAGGGCCTTAGCACCGCTTTAGAGTTCTTATAATGAAGTGAGTTAGTAAAAACTCCAAAAAAATAAGTGTTTAAGGCTGAAATATGATTAGTGTTGATTAAAATCTTTATGTGTTGTGTTCCGTTAGGGGGTGAACTAGTGAGCTAGACCTTGCGAGGAATTCGAGACTGCGAGTGAATTCACATTACCCCAGCTAAGTGCATATTTGAAATGTGGTGTTAAGTCTTGATGAAAGACTTGTGTTTGGGAATGAAAAGGAAGTATCCAAAATTGCGAGCTACTGGTTAGCAAGCACCCTTGCGCGATGGTATTTCCGCTACAATGAGATCGTTGTAGAGATCGGAAATTTTTGTAATAGCAGTTGTGAAAAGATCATCGGATCCGCTATAGCGAGATGCACGAATCGCCGTAGCGGGTCGCTATAGCGAAAGTAGCGCTGCGATAGACAACACGAGGCAAAACGCATTTGTTTAAGTCAAATTTCGGGTTTTCACTACATTATTCCTAAGGCACAAATTTGAGATTTTAAGGGAGATTTTCAAGGGCAAAGTGGTTTCTTCTTCCTAAGATAAGATTTCTTGGTTAACTTTTTCGTCCTTTGATCCTTTAACACCCTAGAATCAATGGGTGATCTTTAATGGTATGAAGCTAGAACCCTAGAACTATGAAAGTAAGAGGTAAGTTGTTGGGGTATCTATAGTTCTTGATTCCCTAGGCTTCTAAGTGAATAACTAACACTTATAAGACAGAATTGATTATTATAGTTTGTGATAGTGGTAATTTGAGACCTAGAACATCATAAAGTTTGGACTTTTAGTATTAGAAAGCTTGCTTAAAATGGGTTTAGGGAGTTGAAACTCTATGAACAAGGTCATGTGATCATTGTGGAAGTAGATTATGTCATGGGTAATGAATTAAACCGTGATAACGGGTATAATGGGTAGGTTTGAATTCTCAAGTTCTTTATTGGAGAAGTAGACTATTATAGACTATTGAATGTTCTTTATTTTCTTGTAGAGTTTAAACGTTCTGAGGTGTTGAGAAAAGGCAAAGCTCCTGCAGGGTCAAGCGACATTCAGATCCTTGATTGAGGTAGATTACAGTTTATATGGAGTTAGACTTTGTTTAACACTTGGTATGTTTTGTGACTTGATGAACATATTTGGTTGGTCTTCGGACATTGATTGTGATATAAACTATTGTGACTTAATTGTACTATTCGAATGAGTTTTGAATTGTCTAAGTTTGTCAATATCATTCATGATTTTCAATTTCAATTATAATAATCAATATGTATTTATGATTTGTCCTGTGTGATGACTGATTTAATAACATATTAAAATCCTTGTGAATATTGGGTAACATACCATCATCTTGAAATGAGAGGCTCGTGTACGAGGAAATTATCTGAACGAGTGATTGTGTGTTGATTGAGTAATATATTATTTCAGAGATGAGTGGCTCGTGCACGAGTGGAGCATTCGGGAAATGGTTGTGATATGAGGTGGCTCATGGGGAGTATGCGCGGATAGCATATGAGTGGGAGCGGGTACCACACTTGTATAATACATGGATTTCTAGAGTCCCCTGCGGAGGCCATGAGCTGGGCACACAAACATAAAAAACCCTACGACATATGTGAATAGATAAGTGATGAGTAGTGATATGAGATCGAGGTTTGAGTACGGATATAAAAAATTGATGGAGAGATAAAGCTAAATAGCTATATGCTCAGAATGGACATGATTCTATTGCATTTATTGCAACTTGCTTACATTATAGATTTGTGATGTTTATTATTTGATTTTGAAGATCGTATATGTATGTATATATGTATGTATGTATGTAATGTGTGTGTGTGTGTGTTTGTATACGGTGATTGGCAATGTTAGAGTTTGATGATGTGAATATTGTAACGGTAGTGATTACACGAATTTATAGAGTTGGATGATTTTAAGTGTCGATTATTGGTGTATATTGCTTCTTTGTTGAGTTGTATTATATACTAGTTATCATTAGAATGCGACCACGTGATGCCTACCGGTACATTGTGTTGTACTTATGCTACTTTTGTATTTTTACTAGAGTGCGGAGACGGTGATCGAGGAAGTTGTTTTGCAGACCTATCTCTAGCACTACCATCGACCGTCTAAAAGGTGAGATGATTCTCCAGGCTACCACGGATCCTCCTTATTTCAAATTTTTGTTCACTCTAGACACTATTTTATTTTCTTGTGATACACTACTCTTAGATGTTTGGATTTAGAATTACGTACAATGACTTTCAGATGGGATATAAACCGTCTTCCGCTATCGATTTAAGTTTTTAAATTAAATGTCTTAATTATTGATTTCTTGAGCATCTTTATGATTAGAATAAATGCATAAGTGTAGGTTTTGCTAGAAAATGATGATTCGATCATAGGGAGAGGTTGAGTGTGAGTGTGAATCACGGCCACTCGGGTGCAACACGAGATCCATGTAGCGAATATTATTGTGATTTATATTGTGAATGGTCATATATATACAGCTTTGAATCACAATGTCTTATTTGGGCTAGAAAATCTCGAGAAGCTTCAATCCCAACAAAATTCTCTATGAACATGACTCAGACTAATCACGAGTCTTGCGGGTTAGCGGTAATGAGGGATTAGAAAAGGAAAAAACTGAATGCTAGCAAGACATTACTAATTTTACATGCTCAATTTGACCGAGGAACAAATATCATCAAGCGGTAGAACTAGCATCATGAAAATATGTGTGTAAGAAACCAACGTTATTTATTTGAGACGACACGGAAGACTTTATTTTGATGATTAAGGATTTGATGATTGTACTTATTTTTAATTTATATGGTAATGTCACTAATCTAAGAAAAGTGATAGGTTTAATTTTAAGTTTATTCTTATATTATTTTAATGGAGGAGCAAGTATGCCAAATACAAAGAAAATACATAAAACATAAAAATAATATTTCATATTTTCATAGAAAATACGTAGAAACTACATTAAAATTCAAAGGCCAATTACATAATACATTAAAATAATAGCAAAAATACATAATATATCAAAGATGCATTTCTGATACAGCAACAACAACAACAACAACAACGGCAACCACCCAGTGTAATCCCACATCAAGTGGGGTCTAGGGAGGGTAAAATGTTACCCACTTGAACCTTACCACTACCTCCAGGGTAGAGGCTATATCGGTAGACCCTCAGCTTTAAGAAACAGACCCGAAACAACAAAATAACGGCCTGAGGAGACAACATATTATATCAACAACGGCTAGTGCTCGCACCAAAATACACAACAATAATACTAAACAATAAACAAGAAGTAGCATCAGGTAGGAACAAACAGATAGGAACTATAAAAGTAAAAAATTAGGCCTACCCCTGAGAACGAGAAAGCCGTGTTACACACGGTTCCTACTACCTTGATACTTTAATCGGTGTACCCTATACTTTCCTATCTAAAGTCAAGTCCTCGATAAAAGAGCTGCCATTTGTGTCATATCCTTTCTAATCACCTCACCCATTATTTCTTCGGTCTACCCACTTTTCCTAAAATCATCCATCGTCTCGCTCGCGCCTCCGCATAGGGAGCACTCGGGCTCCTGCTTCACATCCCAGAACCACCTCGGTAGTCTTGCACCACGCATCTTGTCCTCCGCCCAACCTCCCACCTTGGCACAGATATTGACATTTCTAATCCCATCACTCCATGTGTGCCCGCACATCCACCTTAACATTCTCATTTTTGCAACGTTTATCTTCTGTACATGGGAGTTCTTGACGAGTCAATACTCCTCCACTCCATTACAACATAGTAGGTCTCACCACCACTACGCAAACTTGTCTTTAAAGCTTTGTGACACCTTCTTATCACACAAAACTACATAAGCGAGCCTCCATTTCATCCATAAACCAACTATGCAACATTTCCAAAATAAAAAACAGCAATAAGAGACCACAAATCGGTCTCGTCGGTTATTAATTTTGCTTATTTTTGTTCACTTTTTCTCTCCAAATATCTCTCGTGTAGAGTGTCCTTAGCAATTAACTAACTAGATCTTTATCTTTTCCAACTTCATTCAAGTTAGGCTGCATAGTAAATCTCACATTGATGTAATACGAAGTAGTTGTTCTCTGTCAACTTTGGACCTTTTGGTGAAAATAGTCGCATCCACCATTTTTCTACAAAAATTAACAAATAAAAATTTTATTATTTGAAATTAAAATATATAATCTACATGTTTTTGCTCTAGAAAACTAATATAAAATCTTACTTTTAATACTTTACAACCCCACAATTTATGATCACGAATTTCTAGGTGTATTTGATGTTCTAATCCTATATCATTTCTGCACAAATAAATATCCAGTTATATAGCAAATATTGAGATTTTGGACTTTTGAAACATAATTAATCTTTCAACAAAGTATGGAGAAAAAAATTGAAGATGAAGGAGATGAACTAGGATAGAAATCATAAGTTTGCCCTAATTTTAGTGACTCATATAGCACACTATAGTGCCACGAGTCCATAAAACTTAACAATCATTAAGGCTTTGTCTGTTTACGTAAAACAAATGTCATACTAATTCGGTATAATATAAATAAAAAATAAAATATTTGCTTTTGCCCATTATTTAATTAAATGTTTTTTCAAATCATTTTAGGCTCCGTACTCTAGCTTTTCGGAGTTGGAAGATACTTGACATGTTCTTGTGTTTTCGAGTGTACAACTATTTTAAACATGTTGGATCAAACAAGCATATTGTATCATTATTATGCTCTTTTTGTATGCGTCTCGTGGTATGGGAGCAAAATAGGTGTGGTAAATTCAGCTTGGTGAGTAGAGTTGTCAATATAGGCCGACCCAATTCATTCGGATTAACCCACACGAGCTTTGGAGTTGACGGTCAGGTCGGGCCGGCCATAAAGCAGAAAGCCCACCCCATCAATACGTGGGTTGTGGGCCTTGTCGAATTTACTTTTTAAAATAAATATTTTAAAAATAATTTATTAATTTAAATTCTAATTTAAAAATATAAAAACAGAAAAAAGAATATTAAGTTATAAAATTTCAAATATTAAAAAATTTAAAATTCAAAAATAAAAATAATCCTAATAATATTTATTAAATTTGATTTCACATAAAAATTTGATTATGTAACCTAATATGAAACAACTATCATTCTATGCAAATATCTTAGATATAACCCTATAAGAGAACCACGATCTTGATGGACATAAAACTTTTCGCGAATTAGACGACTTTTGACATGATATCCTTGAACCAAATAGAATATTAATATAAACCCGAGCGATTAATGAGTTTTTGGACTTTGTATAATATTGTATATGATGGTTTTAAATATACTTTGACTTAGAATTTTTGACTCCTCTAATTATTTTTAGTACTCTTTTTATTTATATTTCTTAATTAATTTTTTATTAAGTCCACGGGTTGGAGACCCACTTTGCTCAAGCCCCATGGGCTAGCACGCTTATGCAGGCCCGAACTAAAGCCTCGTTCTTAAATGAACTCTAAAAATCGTAATCTAATCCTATTAAATTATGAATTAAGCTGGATCAACCCAATAAATCTAACCCATATTTACGGCTCTATCGCTGAGTGTGTGACAACTATGGCAATAGCGGCACATCTATATCAAGGTTCTTTCATTTGTTTTTCACCCATCTTGTATTGGTTATTATAACAAGCACATTGCACAAGCTAGATATTGTAGGTTATTTATAATTTATTTAAATAATTTTTCTTTTATAAAATACTTTTATTTTTATATATAAAAAATTTTAAAATTATTATTTTATTTGAATTACAAATAATCCAAAGATATCGTCTCCTTGCGATTGAAATTGGCTAGTGCAGTCTTCTTACCATTTATTGTTGTAGGTATAAAAGCATACATATGTGATTATGTATCTATGTAAGTAGACACAGGTGGGGTTGGGATTTCGAGACTAAAAGAGGCCTGTGGTTATCATTTTCAACAATAAAAAAAATAAAAAAAATAAAAAAAATAAAATATTAATTTAATTTTAATTTTTGTATTTTAATTAAATTACATGTTTTTTTTGTTTTTTTAAATCTTTTGGTTTTAGATTAAAAATATGTAAAATATATCAAATATTTTATAATTTTAAATATGTAAATTTAAAATTAAAAATTTAAATATATATTTTAAAAATAAAATAAATAAAAAAACCGTGAAGGATAGCCATATGACAAAAAAAGCTCACCCGACGAGCAGTAAGAAAGAAGCAAAAACAAAAGGCAAGAGAGAATGGGTAAAAAGCCAAAAAAAAAAAAAGACTGAAAATGACTCTAAGCCCAAAACTTTTGATTCTAAGGAAGAAGATCTTCTCTCCATTTTCTACTAACTTTTAAATCCGTTCACACTAATCTCATAAATCTTTTTGCCTACACCACCATAATCACTTCATTATACTTTATAACCTCCTAATCCCATTAAACGAAACAGAAAAGAGTACGAGGAGGTGTTTATTTCTATTAAAATTAATCTTTGAAGGAAAAAAAAAGTGAAAGATGATGACATGGGCATAAATCAATTTCATGGAAATAATATTCCTTACAGGAATATATGTTCCACCAGGGTTCTTTTTCTCTTCTTAGCTTATATATGAAAATATTTCTCTCTTTCTTGTTCTTGTATAAGTGATAATATTAACAGGTCCCCCCACCACCCACCCCTTCTTGCCTACTCACTGCGATTCTGTTTGGAGCCCACCACTTCCCTTCTCTTTCTTTCTCCAAAAGACAGCAGTAAAGAAGAGAAGAAGAGAAAGAGAAGAGAAGGAGAAACCCCACCACTTCCACTTGTTGCAGATTTTTTTTTTTTTGGGCTCAAAAGACTTTGCAATTGCAGCAGCAACAACTTGATTTTCAAGTCTCTTTCTCTCTCTGTTTCTTGCTTGGTCTAAATGTTATCAATTCACTCATCAATTAGACAAATGTTTGAAGCCCTTTAATTTCACCTCACTACCCCACATCTTCTCCTCTTTCCCAGATGGAAATGGAACCACATAGGAAAAAGCAAGGAGATGGTACTAGTGGCACAGACCACCATCACCATCACCAGCATGCACAACATCAACAACACTTAACACAGCAAGAAACTCCTCTTCTTTACAATTAGTTCACCTCACCAAAGTCAGCCTGACCTCCTACCCTGGAGTCCAGCCAGGCCCATCCCCACCCCCATGGTCTTTTCATGGGCTCCATCCTCCTATGCAATCAAGAACTCTAATTTCTCCTCCTTCCACCACTCCCACCACTCCCAACAACTCTTTATCCGCCAAAGTAGTCAAGAAACCTTCCAAAGATCGCCACACCAAGGTGGACGGTCGTGGGAGGCGCATACGCATGCCTGCCTTATGCGCCGCCCGGGTTTTTCCAGCTCACCAGAGAATTGGGTCATAAATCTGACGGCGAAGCCATCAGTGGCTCTTGCAACAAGCTGAACCGGCAATTATAGCTACCACCGGAACCGGTACCATTCCGGCCTAATTTCTCAGCTCTCAACGTTTCTATGCGTAGCAATAGTACAACAATTTCAACTCCGCCATCAAAATCTGCACCTCTCTTCATCCACGGCGGCACTCCCGCTATGTTAGGATTCCACCACCAGCTATCCAACACCGGATTTGGGCAAGACCCAGATGAGAATTACATGAAAAAGCGGTTCAGAGAAGACACCAGCGGTGCTACCTCACCTTCAGCTGATAAACCGGAAGAACCGGGTTCAGACTCTAAACCCGGTTTGTCACAACCTTCAAGTTTCATCCCTCCTCCAGCCATGTGGGCGGTTGCACCAGCTGCCGGAAACGTTGGTAACGGGTTCTGGATGCTACCAGTAAGCGGAGGCGCCGGTTCAGCGACGGCTTCGGTCAGTGTGTATTAACCGGACCACCAATTGTGGCAGTACAAGGGTTCAACCATGCAGAGAATTGGTGGGTTCGAGATTCCCAGTGGTGGCCAGTTCCAATCCGGTTCAATTAGGTTCAATGGTTTTGCAGCAGTCACAGCCGGTTCCGGTTCAGCAGCTGGGTTTAGGGGTTTCCAGAGACAAACATCAGGAATGCTGTCATATAATAACAGCAGTGGTAATAATAGGGTTGATTTGGGCATGAATTTAGACAGCAGCATCATCACCATCAAAGTCAGCCTCAAGGTAGTGATGGTGGTGATGAAATCTCAAAAGATTCCCAATCATGGTTTCAAATCTCGATGCAATACTTTTGAAGATCTAAGTAAATTGAAAAAGAAAAGTTCCCATTTTCTTGTTTTAGGGAGAGAAGATTGTGTTCATTGTACTAATTTACTTTTGCTTTACAGTGGTTTTTAATTTGGATTGTAGGATTCTTTTTCCCTTTAATTTTTGTGGGTTTGACACAATTAAATTTGTCAATCATGTTTTGGGGCGGAAACAAAGGGAAATATGAAATTGATTCATTTTGGTGACAACAAACAAGGAAAACTCTCTGTTGCTTTTCAAAGAGCTAAATAAAACATTTGTTTTGAATAGAGGAATAAATGATTCAGTTTTCAAGAATCAAAATACTATTTATCTGTCGGAAACAAAGAGCGGCCTCAAATAGATTTTTGTAAAAACTAACTAAAACAATTTCAAAATTTATTTTTTAAAAAAATTAATCCAAAAACACCCTTTTAATTCCCACCATTGTCTTTCAAAAACTAAAACTCTTTAAATCCAAATGCCGCCAAAGATTCCAGTTGGGGGACCATCAATTTGTTGACTTTGTCTTCTGTTTCTGGATGTAAATAGAACTGCATAGCTGTTCTTTTGAGCTGATTGATTCCCCCTTTCCTTTTCTTTTCCTAATCTGTCTGTCGTGTGAATGAAAAAGGTGATAGTGGCGCTTCTCAAGAAATCTATTATTGTTTTCAAATTTTTTGGATTTTCATTCCTATTTCTTCAATTTACGTGCTTTATTAGAAAAGGGGAAAAGTGTCAAAAAAATAGTTTTAAATTATGTGAATTTGAATAAAAAATATTTAACAACTTTTTCTATTTTCTCTATTTTAAAAATATTTTTATTATTATTTTTGGATTAAAAATATTTTTTTTTTTTTTAATAGTCAAAAATGTACTTCTACAACAACATATTATTTTTCTTTTTATATACACATTTTTTAATAAAATATTATAATTCATTATTAAGTGACCGTCACAATAAAAGAAAAAAGACTCTAACTTCTCTCTAGAATCTCAAAGAACGACACCTAAAATTTGCCTAACAATTCCTGCCGATATGGCCTCATCGACGGGAGGAAAACCTCCGGCCGAGGCAGACCAACCACCTCTCGCCATTACAAACCATTAAAACACTATGATGGTAGATATGAGTTATTTAATTTGCTAAAATCTCTTTTTATACTGGATTTGGGTTTCCCCAAAATTGGTGGTTATGTTTATGGGACTTAATATTGCATAAAAGTTATTGGAGATTAAAAAGTCTTATTATTCGAAAAAATTTACAGTATGTGTATAGGTAAATTCTCGTATGGTAAGCCTGATGTGAAGCAGCTGAGGAGAAGTATCCCAGGGTAATTCTGAATTAAGAGTGAATGCAATTAGTGGCGTAGAAAAGTATTATTAAGGATATTTAAATATTTTAAAAAATTAAAAAAGGAAATAATGATGTGATTATTTAAAAGTTGAAATATTTTTAATATTTAATTAATCATAAAAAATACTTATAATAGAACTAAAAAAATTGTATAAATCAAAATTAACATATAAAGTCAACAAGAAAAATTTGCTATTGAAAGCACTAATCATATAATAGTATCACAATTGTATTAGATGATGTTGCATTTCTTTAAATGTTTTTATAATAGAATTATAGAAATAGTATAAAATATTTTTTACGAAAACACAATGACATAGTCTAAAAAATTATTATTTAATTATTTAATTTTAGTAAGTTATTCTTAATAAATTTCATTGCCGAGAAAGAGGAAAAGATTTTTTTGTTGTTCTTGGAGGCGACTAAGGTTGTTCACGGTTTGGTGAAAAATCAAATCAAACCGCAAAACAAAACAAACCGATTTAAAAAAATGATATTTGATTTGGATTGGTTTGATTTGGTTTTAAATTTTAAAACTGATAACATTTGATTTGGTTTTGGTTTTACTAAAAAAAATCGAATATAAACCAAACCGATAAATTATATATATAAATTTTATAACTATTTGAATATATGTTATTATTTTTTTCATAAATAATTATAAAATATTTATACCTTTTAATCATTAATTTAGTTTTAATATATTTTATTTCACATTTTTCTAACAATTTTAAATTCTATTACTTAAAAACATGTCCAACTAACCTCTAAGTCTAATTGTTTATATGTGGTCTGACATATTGCCATTTTTAAATTTGCTGTTAAGACATCCATCTACTTTTCAATGATTGCCTCTTAGATTTTGAAGGGTTGACTATTTTATTTAAAGTAGTATATTATTTCTGTAAGGATATTAGACAAGTGAAATGAAGTGGAAGAACCTCTCTGGTTATGCAACCAAACATGCTAAAACTTTGGAATAGTGTTGAAAAATAATAGAAGATTAAAGATACATCATCTCGTGATCAGTAGAGAAGATTAGTTGATTTCTATTCGCTTCAAATAATTATCTATGTATCTCTATTGTTTACTATTATTAATTTATCATTAGCTAGTTATAAATGCAACCGAACCAAACTAAACCAAACTGACAAGAACCAAACCGATAGTTATTTATTTTATTTGATTTGATTTGATTCTAGAAATTTAAAAACCGACTAGATTGATTTGGTTTTGATTTCACTAATCAACCGACCCAACCGAACCATGAACACCCCTAGAGCTGACTATCAATAGCAAACTAAATACTAATCAAATTTATTTAATTTAAATTAAAATTCAACAGGTTCGACACCTTTTCTTTTGTATATATTAAATACATCTTTAAAAGAAAATGTATACAATCTAATTCTTGTTAGAAATTAAAAAAAGCCCGACCAATGTTGTTGATACCAAGTTCAAATCTGCGCTCCGCCGAAAAAATAAGCACCTTTACCGCTGGTATTGGAGAGACATGTCAGCGTGTTCAAAATATTTAATGTTGTTAGCAAAATTTCATATATGACTTATAAATTTGATATTTTTTTTCGTGAAAGAGGTGTTCGGCTAACCACCCTTAGTTTCATGTGGCTCAGCTCCTGAATGCAATATCAGAATTCTAGACAATAGACATGTTTTGATAACGCTTATTTTACTAGAAGACTATCGGGGCGGAGCTACACTAACAGTGGTTAGCCAAACACCACTAGATCAACAAGATATATTAGATATATAGGTAAAATATTATTATATTTATTGATATATCATTAAATGAATACTTTTAAACACTTCACAGAGTTAGTCCAATGGTTAAGGGTGTTTAAAATTGCCTAAAGATCGTAGGTTTAATCCTGAATTTTCGATTTTTGCTTTGCCTACTTCTCTTTAAAAATGAAGTAGATTTTTCTTTTAAGAAGACAACTCTAGGGCTTGAATTAGTCACATCTCATAATACAACGCTTTTAGAATAATCTGAATTTTTAATAAATTTATTTCTTAAAAAAATAAAACAATAAATTTTCTATGAATTGGCTAACTAACTATTAGGTAGGTAGTTTTAAAAGTTCGTGCATCACTCGTCAACTTTTTAAATTATTTATGTATTTGAATATTTTAAAGAAATTTTTTGGCTACGCACATGGTAAGCTATGTACAACTATTGCTCACACCAGCTCTTTCTACCTGAAGGTGAGAGAGATGTATCGGCAAATGAGAATATTAAAGTGGGATTCATGGTTCAAGCCAGATGAGGAAACAACAATAGCAGTGGCATGGATTTCACTGCCTAACCTGTGCTGAATTTTTGCAAGAGATGCAATGTTTTCAATTGCAGCGGCAGTGGGAACCTTTGACAGTTGACATGGTCACTAGAAACCAAACTAGATCTAAGTTGTTGTGTTAAGGTAAAAGTGGACCTAATAGCCAAAATTACCTCAAAGAAGTAGAATTAACAAGGAAGATGATATTACAGACATAATAAAATTAAGTGGATACACAAGTTAAATATGATTATATTCTAATATATAAAAAAGATATTCTACAGGACATGGTGAAGAATGCTGGAAACTCCTAATCCTGAATTACATGAGAGAAATAGCAAGAAAGCAAAAAAAATGAAAAAAGGAACAAGGTACGGACAGTATGGGAAAAGATACAAACAGTAAAAGATTGGCGAGAAGCTAAGAGAATAAAGCACTGAGCAGATAATTAGAAGAAGCAAGTATAAGAGAGATAAACAAGACAAGATTACACAATAATAAGAAGAAGGTATTCATACCAATAACTCCTTTGAGATCTTAGAGATAATGGGCAGCATAAGGATACAACAAGATAGAAAAAATTAAACGAATATGAACAAGGAAGAATTACTAAGTAATCCAAAAGAAACATAAGAGGGAGTTTTCTCGGAAAAAATGAAATAGAGAGAAGAAGATCAACATCAGAATAATACAACATAAAATAGTGTGCACACTAAAAACTCAGAATATAAAAATAGGAAAAGTAATCTAAGTGCGAAAAAAAGTCATTAGCAACGGATCATTAGATAACATAATACAGGATTCAGCCAAAACACAAAAGATGGAGATCAAAAGAAAATCTTGAGAGCATAGAAAACAATCAGCAGTAAACAGATCAGTGCCGTAGTAGAGAGCAAACAGATACTGCAAAAGATACAGCATAGAAGACAATAACAAGGAAGGCAAAAATGAAGAACGGTGGATAATTTAGATGTATAAAATCTATGGATCAGAATACATGAAATGCAGCAAAGTAAGAGACCTCTCCTTAGATATTAAAAATAGATGAGAGCTAACATAGAAAAAAAAAAAAAGAAAAAAGGGTTCAAAAGAAAATACTACAGTCCAAGTGAGTAAAATGCAAATAAGGCTACATTGTCAAAAAAAAAAAATCTCAATGAAAGCTTTAGTGAAAATATTAGATCCCAGTCAATACAAAATAGACATTCAATAGATTGATTACACTACAAAAGAAAGTATCAATTCTATTATAGGATTAATGGAACCTTTTCAGAAAGGTACCACACTAAAAAGAAATACAGGAGAAAGCTAAAGTACAATCAACAGTATTTAATATCTCAGGCAAAACTTGGACTTTCATAGATTCCAGTGATGGAATATATAATGTAATCAGTGACGAAAAACAATTGACATTAAAATTATCAAGTCCAGAACTGAAAAGAAACTTATAGTAACACTGGTGTATGTTAAATGTACCCAAAATGAAAAGAATGAAAGTAGAATTCATATATATGATCTGCCCATATTATCACTGACCTTGGTTGACTGGAGGGGACTTCAATATTATAGCAGATGAAGAGGAGAAAGCAGGAGGAACATCAATAACTTCTGGCAGAGATGGAAAACTTTAAGATTATATAATATAAGTAATTTAATAGATCAAGGATTCAAAGGCAGTAAATATACATGGTGGAATGGGAGATTAGATGGAGATTATATATTCAAAAGATTAGATAAAATCTCGTGCAATGAAGATATGCAGGAATTATTCACTTAGTAATGAAGGGAACATCATTATAAGCAATGGCTCAGATCATGTACTATTATATACTTATGAGATATAGCACTATTACAGAGAGCATAGTAAACCATTCAAGTTTTAAACTTTTGGATAAAAGAAGAATCATATATGAATTTAATCAGACAACAACGGAGTAAATTTTAAACTTCACCTTTTACTTTATACTACCCTAGAAGATACAGTTAAAGTAAGAGTTGCAACCAATTACTATCTTCAAAAGACAAAGAAAGACTCATAAATCCCAGACAGAACTGAATAAATAATTACTCATTGAAGAGGAATTTTGAAAAACAAAAAGTTAAGATGAAATGATTTGGGGATGAAAAAAAAAAAAAGAAATACCAATTATTTTCGTACAATTACAATTATAATTCATGAAAACAAAGGTAGTATGTTTCTATTAAAATATGTAATGGGCCCATGGTAATATGACGTGTCAATCATTTCATAATGTGTGATCATCTGGCAAGCCATGAGATACCAAAGATAATAAGAAAAATGATAGCGATTTTGCTGTTACTATGTTCTACACCCCTGAAATAAGAAAGGATATGACTTTGCCAAGCAAACAAATTCCAATGAATTGCCAAAAATGCTCTTAGATCATCCAAATTTTACCTTTAAACTAAGTGTGACGATGAGGTGCTGTTCACCTTTATTAGTAAGTTGTACATATATATATATAGTTGTATGATATAAATGTATGAGTGCGTATGAAAGCCATGTACGTATATAAACTAGTACATGAAGATATATAATGTATACACTTATGAAGATAATATATATATACACACACACACACACATACACACACTTTATTTGTTTTTTGAATAATCTGAATGGCCAATTATTGGGCTCCAGTTCTACAAAAAATCAGTAGTAAAGATTATGGCCTGCAAATGATCAGAGCCTGCAGATTAGATTTAAGAAAAGTAGGCTGATGTTTGACCAGATTCCTGCCCAAATCTTATTCTTTGTTTAGAAAAAGAAAAACTGTGCCAAAAATGATTATTTGATTTGTACCACCTTATAAAAAATTGGTTAGAGAACAATATAGACATTGGCTAATTTAAAAGGACAGATTGCTCTTTGGTAGAGGAACAGGCATCTTCACTTGAATGGCCCATCTAATGAGGGCGTATTGCACTATAAAGAAATTTACGGTAGAAAAGTATATTCTACTGTTGCCAAAATGAAAAGACACACACACACACAAAAATAAAATTCAAGCACAAGCAACAATGATTTGATAAAGAAAACGTATAAATAAGTGATGGAAAAAGCAAGCTAAGATGCTGAACTTCATTAGTAGTTTCAATGCTGAGTAGCTAGACCCCGAAGCTGCAGCTCTATAGCTGTTGGCCCACATGTCTTGTGCCAAATTGAGTTTTCAATAGAGAACTCAAATCTCGATTTGTTTCATAAAATCAAAGGAAACTAAGAAATGAGGATTAGGAGTTGGTGACAGTATAAGAATGTAAGTTAGAAAATATATCGTCAACAAAATTATATTTTCATAGTAATAAAAGGAATTTTAGACCTAAGCTACTGTTGGAATAATATAAACATACGATAGTATCCGAGTTACTCTTGGACATAGATGGAGAGCCAAGCTATTGAGACTAATGCTTAGATCTTCAGTGGATGAAAAACACTCAACATAGAAACATGACCAAGCCTATATTCATGAACAAACTAGCTAGTGGCCTCTTAAGCCAACACAAAATTTTCTTTCTGCCAAAATAGCTGCACCAAAAAAGATAAAATAAATAGGACCTAAACTAATACATAAACCTACATATTTGGCAAATGCTTCGTGAATCCTTTAACATTTATCAGTTGAGAAAGTTGTGCGAAACTCATGTCAAAAGGATAGACTAACTTGGTCATTACCATTCTCAGGCATTCAGTTCTAAATATGAATAGAGAGGAAAGCCAGAAACACAAGGTGTTGAACTCTTCAATGAGAAGGAAGAGTTTAAACTTATATATTTTCTTTCCTAGAGGAGTGTGATGAGTCTCCTCTTTACAACACATTCAGTCATTTCAAACATAGACATGAAAGAAATTTAAAGCAAACTTGAACAAAAATATATTAAGTCTCCTCAAATATTTGAAACAAGTCGAAAACTTGATCGAAAAGATTCATAACATAAAGGTGGAGGAAAAGAATCTTGAACTCAACTATGAGACTTTTGAATCATTTTTCAGACATATTTAGGATGTTCAGTTTTATAAATTTAAGCCTGCGCACTTCAAACAGATTCAAGATAGACAAGTACTTAGTGATAAGGTGCTAGAATTTTTATAGCTTTAAAAAAAAAAAGTCTTCAAGAGAATAACATGCATATATAACATATGCTTTTTTCACAACTATAGAGGCGAAGGTTCTTTTTCTTGAAAGAGTTCTTACTTTTCTTAGCTGATAGTAACAAGTCAGAGTCACAGTGACTAAAGAGGTTACAAACAAAACAAAAAATGGTTAATGGTTCTCAGAATTATCTCTCTCCAAGTTGGATTAAACCTTTTCTTTTAATACAAATTAGGGTATATAAAGCGTAACCATTAATAAAGCTGTCACATTATGTCATTTTTTCTTTAATCAAATACAAAATATAGCATGAGCAGATGAGTAATCTAAGATATGAATGAGTTAATTCAAGATCATTTAAAACTTAAAATGAACATTGCTGCATATTAATGGCACACTTATATTCATCGAGAGGAACATTTCAGACACAATAATAAAGTAGATCGGAAAGAGTTTTACTGCAACATATGCACATAGATAGATATAAATGTTAAAGAAAAAAGAAAGGGATAGGGGTTATACACGCGAAACACTAATGCATTAGAAACATGATTTTTTTTATGGCTGGTACATACACACACATACTCACAGAAAATATTTGGCGCGAAAAATAGCACGAGTGTAGTGGAGAGAGCTCGTCAACCAACTGCTCTTAAAAATAAAGTACCATCATGTTTTAATAGCCCATACATAAGCATATATTCGAACAAATGTATCAAATCGAGAAAATATTTTAAAGAAAAGGAAAAAGAGGAAGGACAGTGTAAGAAGGCAGAACCTCGACTTAAAACAAAGATATAACAAACCTAAGGCAGCAACATGATCATAAAAGAGGAAATGGCGTGAAGAGAGGTACCAGGGGTTTGCCTTATACGGAGCAGCAAACTAGGGCTCACCGACAAAGATTACGATCTCGAACTTGCTCTTTTTGAAAACTCCAATCCAAAACAAATAGAAACAAAATAGAGAGTAGTTAATAGATTGTGAGAGGATTGCTTGCTTGATGAAAAGTGGTTTTATGTGAACTTCTTCTTAAAACCATTTGGGGGAGGGGGGGGATCATATTTATAGGTAACAAATTAGGGCTTTTCGGACTTCAAAGTCCGAATTTGAAAGAAAATTTGAAGATAAAGTTGCAAGAGGGTTGAAGATTGAATCATTAATGGCGTCAAAAAGAAACAGAAAAGGGGAAGAAGAACTCACCTTTTCAAAAATTTTAATGCCATGGAGTCGTTGGAGGGTCCTTTGTGTCGGACTCACAGAGGCTCGACGAATGAGTGCCTATGCATACTGATCGCCCTTTTCTGGTGTTTGGAGTAGTACAAAAACGCATGAGGGGGAGGATTACACCGAAGTAGCAGGGAAAGGGGTCAAGCAACTAATAATAATATCGAATAAGGGAAAATTGAAATCTTAAAATTAAGAACAACAATAAAAATAAAAGGATAGGAGATAGACACAAGAATGAGACTAATAAATAATAATTATATTAAAGTCAAAATTTTTTATTAGGAATTTCAAACAAGCGTAATCATAAGGAGATGAACCCTTAAGAGAATAGTTTCCTCTTGCAAGCAATCTATCAAGATTAGTCCAAGCAACAATGGCCTTGGCCCCAACTTCTAAAGAGCATCACTATTCAAGTGTATCATAATATTCAAAATAATCTCAAAATAATCTAAGTAATAAAATGAAAAAATGTAGTATCTATACTAAGCTAAGTTAAGGATGAAGACCAAAGGATGACTATTAGAAATAAGGGCCTTCTTAGTATTCTTCTTTGCAGAGAGCTTGTGGTTTAAGATAACCTCTTTACATACATAGCTCCTTTTCTCCATATTCATTCTAGTGTCTTGTACTTCTATTTTAGCATATTCTTGAAGCTTCATACCTTCATCGCCAGCACCCTTCAGCTTCTAAAGTAGCGACTCAATAAAGTCGAACTTCTTAGCTTGGCTTATGTGCAATGTTTTGATGAAACTCTTCTTGGATCAAACGCTGCCTTCGTCGGTGTCCACAGAGGAGAGGATGAGAGAGGTGAGGCTAATCTGCTTGGAGTTTCAGGAAGATTGAAATGAAAGAGGAAGAGGGGAAGGGAAAACGGTGTCTAAATGTTGAGTTCATTTTGGGAAGGAAGGGACAATTGCGTATTACAGCTGTATTGGGGTCTGAGACGGATCATGGGTCGGGGAGTTAGGCAGGTATACGACAGGTTAGACATTTTGAAATTTGTCTAATCATTTTAATCGAGCAGTCAGACCAAGACGACAACAAAAGGAATATATATAAAATATTTTCTGATATATATATTAAAGGGGAGTTTGAAGGATGGATAATAAGCCCATTAGATTGATTTGGACTATTGGGATTGTGAGCATGAAGAAGCAAAATCCACTTGATTTTTGATTTTGAGGATGAGGTTTAGATATAAAGATGAAACTTTAAACTCAATTGTGGCGCCTGGCGTTGACTGATTTTGGATGAAGATTTAGGTATAAAGATCAAACTTTAAACTCAATTTGTGGAATTTTGCAATTTGTAATAATAGTCAGTTTTCAATTGTAGCCATTTCTTTTAATAAAATAGCACTATGATAAAAATTAAGATCAATTAAATTGTAAAATTGCACCACTTATTAAGATGTATTGTTAACCGATTAATTTAAGTAAGCTTCTTGACTTAAATAAAGTGACATATTTATTTATTAAATGAGTTAATTATAGTATTGAAATTATAATCAATCCAAAATTATAATTCAAAATTCAAAAAACAAAAAAAATAAAAAAAATAAAAAAAATAAAAAATATTTAAATTAACAAATATGCTAAATAATATACAGTTAATATTTATAAATAGTTTTTAGCACTCAAAGTTATATATAAAATAGTAACAATATATTTTAGAGTATTTTTCCAAATAGAAAATGGCAAATTTTATTCAAAAATGATTTTAAAAATGGTTTCAACTTTTGAAAATTTATTTTACTTAATTTTAAAAGTTTAAATAATTAATTGAAAATATGAAGAGTCAAAATCTGGTGTTAATACAAAGTACCCGAAAAAGAAAAGGTGAAACAAGCAATAATAAGCTTTAATAGAGAGATAGCTCGGAGGGACCGAGATGGATTGACAAGGCTTTCTATCAAGACAGTTGAGATAATATAGGAGAAAATGTTATAAAACAAGACAATTGAGATATTATAGGAGAAAATATTATAAATATGGTGAGAGCATTCTTCTATGGAGCAGAACTACCAAAGTATATTGCACATACTAATCTAGTCCTAATTCCAAAAAAAATGGAGGTTAATAGTTTCTCAACATGAGACCTATATTACTCAACAATTTTATCAATAAAATATTATCAAGTTTTACGTGCAGAATCAAGAAGTTATTGCCAGATCTAATACCTCCAGAACAAACATAATTCATTACAGGCAGAAGTATTTCAAAACATCTTCTTGGTTCAAGAGATTATTATAGAAATTAGAAAAAGGACAAGCACTCAAATATAGTAATCAAACTAGACATGATGAAAGCCTATGATAGAGTATCATGACTTTTTTTTTTTAACAAAGTCCTAAGAAAAAATTAGAATGATTTTTTAAATTATAATTAAAAAAACAAAAAAAACATGTAATTTAATTAAAATTAATTATTAATTTTAATTAATGATCAACCCAAGAATTTTTGAGGAATCCAATGAAGGACTTAAATAGGAGACCCTCTATCCTACCCTTTTATTTCCAACAAAGGTGTTATCAAAGTCTAGACTCAAGTACATCAACAAAGAAATTCAGAAACTTTAAAATGCCTAGAAGAAGTCCTAGAATCAATCATCTAACTTTTGCAAATGACATAATTATTTTCTCTAGAAGTCGAGAGGTACACACTATGCAATTAGTTATGAATAAACTAAAAGAGTACGAGACTATATCAAGACAAAGGATAAATAAAAAAAGTACAATATATTTGCATGAGAAAGTACCTATGGACATAGTGATCACTACTGAAATAACAGCTAGAATGAAAGGAAACTATTTCCTTTCACACTTAGAATGCCCTATATTCTACCGGAGGAGCAGACGTTCTAGAACTAAATATTACAAAGAATAAGTTCTAAACTACATAAATGAAAAGAGGAAAACTACTGTCTTACAGAGGAAGGTCGAATTTTAATCAAATATGTGCTGTGAATATTCAAATACATTGTCGATCCAATCACGAATCTACCTAAAAATTTTGAACTAAATTCATAAAATGAAGGACCAATCCTTTTAGAGTAGCGCAGAAGGTAAAATGGGACAATGGTCTAGATGGAATAATTTTATGTTGACAAGAAAAGCAAAGGAGATTTGGGATTCAGATCTTTACATGATATGTCAATGATTCTTTTTTTTGTAAATTATGATAAAATTTCAGAACTAATCCCACCATGCGGGAGGAATGCTTGCATGAGTAAATGGTGTTATGAAAGTGCCAAAATCGGGTTGTACGAAAAATTGGAAAGGAATACGGGTGTGGAGAGAGGATGATACCAGAAAGAGACTTAATAGAACATCAAATTTGGTGGCAACCTATTATGAGATCAATACAACTATGGCATGATAAATGTGCAGGTTTAGGGTCTTTATATTCTCTTAGAAGAAAATTCTTGTTATAAAGATAACCAAAATATTGAGAAACATGGTCACGAGAGGCGAGATGGAATGTGTGGAATAATTATAGGCACTATTTTCTCAAGAAATAGTTGAACATATAGTAATCAAGATACATCATCCTGCAGACATTATTAATATGAATAAACCATGGTGGATTTTGGAATCCAGCGGAATTTTTACAATCAAAAGCGATCATGGAATTATATTAGGCACAAGAATGATACAAATAACATGTTTGAAGGAGTTATGGGTGAAAGAATTGCCTTTAAACTTGCTTTCTTTATGTGGAGATTATAGAAGTCAAAATACCTAAATGATAGAATAAGCAGATTTAGTGGGGGGGTATGCTAGCACCATCAAAATGTTAGCTTTGTAATAACTCAAGACAAGAGACTATCACATATTTATTTGCCCAGATCTCCCAAAACACAAAAATATGAACACCATTTCTCTTCCTATGCTATAATTAACATACGAGGGGACTACACCTAAGGGAGACTATAAGGCTATGAATTTGGGATACAATTGAAATAAAGTATTAAACCATGCTTCTAACCTATTCCTAGTATAATATTATGGGAGATATAGAAGAGAAGGAGTTAAAGCAAACATGAAGGAGGGAAGATCGGTGCGAGATAGATTAATCTATCAGTGACCCGAACAATACACATAGACTTCTTAAATCGAAGACTATATATGAATTTTTCCAATAAGTGGCATGACATTTGAAGGTAATGGAGCGGCAAATGCCTAAAGATAAAACTAACTAAGAAATATTGTGAGGAATTTTTCACCGGAGATAGATGGATAAAATATAACACAGTTGGAGCCTCAAAGAGGAATCCAGAAAGAAGCTCTTATGCTTTTTATGTTAGAATTTAAAAGGTGATATAATTTATTCTGAAGCAAAGAAATGAAAATAACAAACACAGAAAAAAGCTAGAGCTATGCTTTGGAAGCATCTAGTCATTGCCAGAGATTCAAAAATAAGAAAGTGATCATTATTAGAAATAATTCCTCCCCGATTCTCATTAAGATAAACGTATATATACAAAACCGAAGCATGATATGTGCCTAATTCTAAGGGATACAGTTAGCATGATATGTGTCTAATTCTAAGGGATATAGTTGTGATATGTGCCTAATTCTAAGGATCTGATTAGTATGATATGTGCCTAATTCTAAGGGATACAGTTAGCATGATATGTGCCTAAATATATTTACATATATTTAACACACCCCCGCAGTCGAGCGCCGGGAGGTTATGGACACTTGAGGCTCACGAAAATCTTCAAATAGAACTCGCGTTGAGCCACTTGGTAGATGTTTGCGATCTGATATGGAAGGCCACATGAAGAACACGAACCTGACCACGAGCAACTTTTCCCGTACAAAATGAATGTCCATCTCAATATGTTTGGTACGTGATGTTGCCTTTGGATTGCAATAAGTAAATAGCACTAACATTGTTACAATAAACAGAAGAAGTGTAGCTGTTTTAATCGGACAATGTAACTCCAAAAGCAAATTTCGTAACAACATGATTCGGATACTGTTTGCCACACCCCTCTACTCGGCTTCGGCACTGGACCGAAGAAGTAGGTTGTCTCTTAGAAGACCAAGAAATCAAGTATCACCAAAAATACGCAATAACGGAGTAGATCATCTCGTATCAGGTAGCCACTTTGTCGGCATCGAGTATAAGAAGCAAGGGATGAAGCAGAAGATGGTAGAGATGGAGACCATGGTCAATTGTGCCTTGAATATACCGGATAATGCGTTTGAGAGCTTGCATATATCAACTCTCGGATCATGCATATGTAAACACACTTGTTGAACAGCATAACAAATATTTGGTCGGGTGAATGTAAGATATTGAAGAGCCCCAGCAAGACTCCTATAAAGACTGGATCCTCATAGGGAGTACTAGAAGTCACACTAACCTTCTCCTTTGTGTCAACGGGGAGTAGAAGATGACTTGCAATAAGACATTTAAAGCTCAGCTCCAATTGTTATTTCCGGCATACTTGCGTTGTGAAAGGAACGCCACCACCCTTATGTCGAGAAACTGCAATGCCAAGAAAATAATTTAAGGACAAAGATTCTTCATAGCAAACTACGGTAAGGCTTAAACGAAAATAGGCAATAGGAGAGCATTAGAAGATGCGTGAGAATAATATCATCAACATAAAGCAAAATATATGCCATATCACGACCCTTGCGATAAATAAATAACGAATTATCACACTTGCTATTAGAAACCAAGGAAATGACATAATCAGCAAATCCTTATACCAAGCTCGGGGTGCATGTTTGAGTCCATACAATGACTTACGTAACAAGCATATATAATCTGGATGAGTACGATCCCGATACCCCAATGGTTGATGCATATACACTGTTTCTTGTAGCTCACCTGAAGAGCATTTTAACATCCAACTGATGAATAGGCCATGCCTTTGACAGAGAAAGAAAGAAGCTGTATGCGAATGGTAGCTTGGTTTCACCACCGGACTAAATGTTTCGCCCTGTCAATGCCCACTGTGAGTTTTTCCACACCTACAAGACGGGCTTTATACCTCTCAAAAGCACCATCAGATTTTTCTTTATGAGCAAAATCCACATAGAATGAATAACATTCACATTACGTGGACGGGGAGCATCATATTCGCCGTCCATGGCCAACTTCAGGTCGGGTCACGGGCTTCTGCGGGTTACGTGGTAGTGGGGACCGTGTAACTGTAGTAGCATATGCATGGTCATATTTTCTATTGGGTTTAAAAATACCCATTTGGCTTCTTGTGACCATGGTGGGCCGATTGGTGGGCAAGGAATTTGATGTTTGGGCAGGAGGTGTGGGGAGAGTAGGAGAAATTTGAGGTGTAGCGTATTTGAGCTCATAGGAGTAGGCCGGTCGGTAGAAGGTGGAGGTGGGTCGTGTGTTTGGGCCATTTGTAGGCGAGTAGAAGGGGAAGAATTCTGATTTCGTAAGTGATGCAATGTATGGTGAAATATCATCACATAAAAAATCATAAGTAGGAAAGCGAAGGAGTATGCAGTGTACAAAAGAAACACGCATGCTCATCAAGCACAACATGCCGACAAATTATAATCTTATTTGAGAACAAGTCATAGCATTTATAGCCACGGTAATTCGGGGGATATCCCAAAGACACATGAAGTTGAATGAGGTTGCAACTTATTGATGGTTGTAGATGGAAAAAGAGGATATATAAGCACCCAAAAACCCGAATGTGAAGGAAAGATGGAACCGATATAAAAGAATTTGAAGTGGAGATATATTTCCCAAAGCTTGCTTGGAAGCATTAAGAAGATATGTAGCCATTTGTAACGCATGATGCCAAAAGAAGAGGAAGAGAGGCATGAGCTAAAAGAAAGTACGGTAATATTATTTATAGACCGGAATTTTCGTTCGGCTTTACCATTTAGGAACTAAGGTATGAGTACAAGAAAGACGGAAAGATTTATGCCATTTGTTTTACAAAACTCCCAAAAGGGCCATTGTCAAACTCCCTCCCATTATCCACATTGCATTCTTAATATTAAGTTCAAATTGGGTGAGAATATGAGCTTTAAAAGCTAAGAATTTGTCAAACACATCCGATTTCTTAGCTATAGGAAAAGTCCACAGAAAATTAGAATAATCATCTAAGAAAACAACATAATATTTATGCCCCATAGAACTTAAAATAGGAGATGTTAAAGATCACTATGAATAATATCAAATGGCATAATAGTAATTGATTTTGAAGAAACAAATGGCAACTTAATATGTTTTCCAAAGACACAAGAATGACAAATGCAGAACTTGAATGATGATTACAATCAATACTTTTATTTAGCCTAAGAGAGAACATCTAAAGCAGGAAGTACAGGATGACCCAAGCGATCATGCCAAAGAGTAGGTGAAATGGTTGCAAAGGTTGGTGGAGGGCATTTATTGATGGAAGAGGTAGAGGATAAAAAGTCGCTCCGACTATCACATCTCAGTATTGGCTTCCCCGTCTGAAAAATCCATTGGAGAAGATATGAAGTGACTCAGATATCCATGTACCATGTACGATCGGGGATTTAACGACATAGTATGCATCCTTGCGAAGCTATATCCATTGGTGCATATGTAGCGGACTTCCCACTGGTTGAACCCATAAAGGCCTGCTGTGGTCGTGGCCCAAGAAGACCCAGGCTGCTGCTGCCCTTGTTACTCATTGGGCGAGCCCACCCTTGTGTTGGATATGGGCAAGGTGGAGTGGCCCGTTGTGGCATTCAACCCCAAGAAAAATTAGGCACGGTTGTGACCCCCACTGGCGCTGCTGTCCGTAAGGCTGCTGCCCCGAGCCAGATTGTTGCTGCTGTCCACCCGAGCACCACCACCGTGGGCTGACCTGGCGTCCCCCACCAGGACCTTTGCCGCCACCGGAACCCTTACCCCCAAAATTCTTGCGGTTGCCATGTTGCTTCCCACGAGATTAGGAGAATGGTTCGAATGAGAGGATGGATAACTCGAATCCTCATACTCCAATCCCGAGGCAGCCACCATAGCGGACTCCGGGCTGCGGCAGCCTCCTTCGCTGACCGGCCTCTTCTAAAGTCTACATCGACGAGGCTTGATAGAATGGAGGTAAAGTGTCACTGTCGAATCAAGGTACCAACACCTAGATATGCTCTCGTGAGGGAGAAAACGAGTTGAATAATCAAACCGACTATTCGATACCGGCGCTCCGACATTCTTTGAGTGATCAGCAAGAGACTTGAGGCGTGACAATATGCCGAAACGTTTGAAAAATTCTCCCTGCATCTTTATGTTGGAAAATTCGGCTTCGAGTTACACCGCGGGAATTTTGTTATCTTGGAAAATATCACGGAGTCGATTCCAAGCTTCCATGTTTGTAGCATCGGGTTCGATAAGAGTATGCAAGAGATCATTAGAGATTGTAAATCCATGAAAAGAACCAAGCATCAAGGTCGACCATAATTCCTTTTCATCCTCGGACGAAGGAACCTTCTCTTTGCCACAGCGGGGAATATGATGAAGGACCTTATGAGAACGTACGGTGATTTTGAAGAGTTCCGCCCATGTGGAGTATTGGACATTCTCCATTTCTAGAGTGATGGAGATATGGTTCCGAATGTTGGAAACCACAAATTGCAGGATGAAAAGTCTTTGTTGTTATCCGACATGGTGGACGGAAAGAAGAATAGAAAGAAGAGTAATGGAGGAAGAAGAAGAGAGAAGGCTAGGGAGCTTTGCGGAAGGAAGAAAAGATCGTTTTCCCAGAGATCTGATACCATGTAAAGATATGATACCTGGGCCTAACTCAACCCAAGAAAACTAGCTCATGAGGGAGGATTGCCCAAGTCCATATAAACAAACCATCGGTCATTCCCCAACCCTTGTGAGACTTTAACATGCTTTACCCCCTTCACACTCGGAGCCCGGCCAGGTGGACTGGGAAACCCAAATGGAAATGGACCTGTAGCTCTGATACCATGTTAGAAATAATTCCTACCCGATTCTCATTAAGATGACATTATATACAAAACCGAAGCATGATATGTGCCTAATTCTAAGGGATGCAGTTAGCATGATATGTGCCTAATTCTAAGGGATACAATTAGCAAGATATGTGCCTAATTCCTAAGGGATACAGTTAGCATGATATGTGCCTAATCATATTTACATATATTTAACAATCATGCAAATTGATTCAATGCTAATTAAGAATCTCTTAGTAGGAAAATGAAACCTGTGGAATATTGCGGTATGGATGCAGAAAATTAGAATGTAACCGTACACATGATAAACACATTTTATTGGAGCGTCAAGGAGCGTAACCTCATCCATGACAATTAAAATTAATGATCAATTAAGAATCGTAACAAATGAAATGATCAACAAAAGTTTCTAAAAATAAGTTAATTTTGTTAAAAGTTATAAAAATTTTATTACTTATAAATGATAAGACATACTAATGCTTTAAACTCATGAACACACTTAAACTGAATAAAATAATATTAATTTATTGCTATATATTTGTTGATTAATATTTTCATTACTATCATAGTAATTTCACTTTGAGATAAAAAATACAACATGTTTGTCATCATTAACAAAATAAAATACAACCATATTATATTATAAAAATATTACATGATATCAGCGTATAAATTAATCATATACATTATTTAATATTATGATATCAATATATAAATTAATCATCTATATTATTTAATATTCTACATAATTTATTTTAATGTTATCTGCATTCATATTTCCTCTTTTTCCTTTATTATTATTTTTAATGCGTTTTCTGCTTATTTTTTGTGTGTTCTGGTTCTCTCCCTCCGTCACTTTCTTTCTGTTCTTACTGCTTTTTTTCTTTTTTTCCTGCCATTTTTCTGTTTTGATTTTTAATGTGCTCTTGTTCTCTCTCTGTTACTTTTATTTCTTTTTCTTACTATTTTTTCTTTTTTGTTTATTCATTTATGATTTTAGTTTTTAGCCTTTTCTTGTTTATGTCTGTTTTTGGATTTTTGTTACTTATTTATTTTATCTTTGGCCAGATTTTTTTTTATTTTTTTTAGCATGTTAAAAATATCAACAAAAATAACTAGTTAAAAGAATTTAAACTTGCTAGTTTTATATTCCTACTTATCATAACAAAAAGATTTAAACAATGTTATGCTTTCTACAACTCAATAATCTCGAAATTCATGAAACAAAGACTCTTGTTAGTTTCTTTTGGATGCAAAAAATCATTTCATATTTGTCTAACTAAATTTTTTATTATTTAAATCAACATCCAAATGTGCTATTTCAAAATATGACTAAAAATAAAGTACGATTTAATAGTCTACTCATTAATAACACAATTCAATTGAAATTGGGAAAGTAAATATAAACGAGATTTTTATAAATGAAAAGAAATAGATAAATAGGAATAAATTTTTCACTAACCGAAAACTACACCAACAGTCCAAATACGCAACGGATCTTAACTCTCTTCTCTTTCGTTCCTCTGTGTTTTTTTGTTCTTTCTCTCTCTCTTTTTCTATGTAGCTGTGTCTTCTTTCTCGCCCGTGTATCTTTTTTATCTCTCTTTCATGGTATTTTTTTTTTGTGTGCCTAAAACAAGATATAAGAGAAGTGTTGGTGAGTAAAATAAGGGAAGAGTTGTGGGTTTGTGGGAGTGTGGGGGTGAGAGATGTGAATGAGTGGGGGTTTCTTTGGAGAGGTTTTGAGTTAATGTAGGTTAGTTAATTAGATTGATGTTTAATTTTTTCCTTTCGGCTATTTCCTTTTTTTTTTTTTGAAAAATTTTTGCCCGTTTCTTCTTCAGTCTTCTTCTTCTTCTTTTCTCTTTTTTTTTTTTAAAATTGTAAAAATTAAAAAATTTAAAAACAGAAAAAACTCTACCTGATTTTTTGTAAAATTTAATTTTATATATATATATATTTGTAAAGAAAATAATGATAATTCCAATTCTTTTAATTTTTTTAAAAAATAAAAATATTAAAAAAATCAAAAAAGATAAAAAAATTAAAAATAAAAGTATTAGTAAAAATAAAACTTATCCCAAAGTGACTATATATTCTTTTGTGGGTTCCAAATCTTTTAAATGGAAATACTTGAAAATAATATAAAAATTAAAATATATAATTTAAATCTAAAAAAATATTTAAAATACTAAAAAACACAAAATCTTGGCTTGATAAAAAATTTGGTGTTCACAACCATCATTCCTTCTCCGTTCTCCCTCTTGCTCATGACCTCGACTTCTATCTCTTTACCCATTTTGTTGTAGTTGTCCTCGGTATTGGTTCGACCTTTGTTTTGAACAGCAGCGCCCAACCGTCCTGTCCATACCCTTGGGCGCGTTAGCTCAAAATCCTCCACCTAGTTATCCCAAGAAGTTTGCCTCATTCTCGGAATCTGAATGCTTCGGCTCTGGTTTCTGTCCCTATATTCCCACTGCATTAACTTTTCTGGCCCAGCACCCATGATATGCTTCGTGGCAGGTCTAATGATATACGCATATGGACCAATTGCGGCGGCGTTCCTCCTCCTTCTTTCGTTGGTTTGACGGTCATACCAACAATATAGCCACCAGCAGCTACTTCCGCTTCCTTGGTGTGCAGGGCCTATAGGTTTTAGTCACTCTATAGAAACAAACAACTTGTTCCTAAGAGTGTGACTCATCGGTGCTCCTCCCACCCGCAGTATCCGTTAGGCTTTAATGCTATTATTCAATGGTCGTATAAAATCTCAATAAAGCGTCATTAGGAATTTTATGGTTGGGACACTTGGTCAACTTCTTCTTAAATCTCAATCAAGTTTCATGAAGTGCCTCCGCCTTTAGGTTGTCGAGTGTAGATCATGCTAAATTTGTGTAGTATCTGGAGGTAGGAAGAATCTCTAAAAAAACTTGTTTGAGCTCCCTCATGTAATGGAGTATTGGGCCAATTCGATAACCATAAAGTGGCCTCCCCAGGGCGAGAGAGAATGGGAAAAGTCTTAGCCTTATTGCATCCTGACTGACCCCGAGATAGCAGCACGCCTTACATATTCCTGCGAAGTTCATTAAGTGCGGAGTTGGCATCCTTGGGCATGACCACTAAACACCCTTTCATGTTCAACTTAAGCTGTATCATGGTGCTAGTGATGTCGAAACTTGCCCCGGCCGGCAAAGGTGGTGGTATGATAGCTCAGTTGATCCGACTTCGTCAATATCCGGGTCATCCTCATCAAAAAGGGTGAGGGCATATCTCTAGCCTCTATTTCCCCTTCCATGGCGATAGCGTTCACAACTTTATCCCGGGCATCATCGGCTACGAGAGTGCGGCTTGCCAGAAGGCTACAGCTCATCTTGCCTGGCTTCTTCAGCAGGCGGGCATCTCTCTGCTCTTGATTTTTCATTTCTTCGCAGTGTTCTTTCCATTTGAAAGATCCAAATGAATCAAGGGTTTCGCTACGTAATTGCTTGTGTTCGCAGAGACAAGATGTGGGTGTCAAAAACAAAAAAAACATAAATGAGGAATGTGACCAAGAGTTAAACACATGCAATTAATCTAATTTTAGCCGTATTCTCTGGCAACCCGCCACTTTTTGATAACACTCAAACTCACAACTTCGACAAAGTATGAAGCGGACGTTAGGGTTGTCAATAAAGAACCCACAAAGAGGTTGGAGTCGAACCCATAGAAAATATGGTAAGAACTAGACTAATACCGGTATTTAAGCTTTTGGTGTGTTATCTCCAAATTGGGGGGGGTTATAGAAAACAATTGAAAAACAAGCGTGAAAATCAATTGTTATTTTCAAGATTTGAAATTAACTATGTTAAGTGTTTCCCATGGGTTCATAACTGCCCAGCGTTTTACACTTGTGATCGATCCCAATGCTTACTTGTATAAGTGATAACTAGGGTTCATCCAAATGACTGGTTCGTCCCTATTAGATGACTATACTCAATTACTGGGTTAGGTCTCATGAGAGATTTAAAGTTAACCATTATCAATTTGATTCGAATTAACTATCTTGACATAACTCAAATTTATACAATGATCATAAAATCAAGGCTTTGTTGTAATTCTCTTTTCCTAATCTCTACTTCTCTAAGTTCAAGCAAGTAAGAATTCGGGCAAGTCTTAACATTGCACTTCATTAAGAAGCAGCCAAATATAAAGAGAATACAATACAAGTTTAGCATTGTATAGTTAATTAATTCACCATGATTCTTACAACCTAGTTTGGAGGTTTTGGCCTCATGATTGTAATATTATGATTAGTATTCATAGACAAATACATAATTAAATACTTACAATGATGATGAAAAAATCTGCTGAATATTGCAAGAAAATATGATGAACAAATTCCAAGAACAATTGAGAAAATCCTATTATATTGATCCTCGAAAATTTCTCTCCAATGTTGTCAAAAACTAATTACAAACTTGATAATCCACTTTTCTAACTTATTCGACCCTGATCTATTCTGAACTAAAAAAGTATTTATATAGATAATAAAATCCTTTTCTATGTTAACGGAAAAATAACCCAAATTTGACGGAGCATATCCTCACAGGCTCCCCATACGACCCGTGCTGAGTTTACAGGTCGTGCCTTGTCTAAATACATCCCTTGGCTTCTAGAATTGGCTAAGTGTTGGCATCTAGTCGACTCGTAACATGATCCCCACGAAGTCGTACAATCCAGAATCCATTAGTCACAGGTTCTCAGAAACTTTGGCATCTTCGAAGATTTCTGAGTTTCTTGGTAGGCCTCGTACCTTTCTCCTCTGACTCATAACGGCTTGTCGTACCATGAGAACTGCAAGTCCCAAATCACTGAAGCTTTCTATGGCTCTGGTATGGGTCGTAGGTAGTTGCTACAATTCATAGTGCTACCCGTATGGAGACTTCAATTAGCTCTGAAATTTCTCTAGTATTCTGAGCTCATGTGCAGCTCGTACCGGATAATTACGACCATGCGAAGTCGTACTTTGCCTTTGGCTTGTGCCAATATTTTGAGCTTTCACGAGTCTCGGTACGACTTGTCTTGAGATCGGTCACTGGTTGCTTTTACGCACTTTTCTGCAATTTGCACATTTTGTTCCAACACCTATTTTCCTAAAATAAAGTAAACACCTCACTTATCCATATAAACATACCTAAGTTCATATTATTTTCCAGTTTTAGCGTCAAAGTGCTGTAGACACATCACATCAGCATCCCAGGTGAGCAATTATGGTATTATTGGCTTGTGTCCAAGGAGAGCATTTCAGACTGACGATTGAGTGAGAGTGGGTACCATGTCGATTTAGGATGAGTTTCTAGAGTCCTGTGGTCGACCATGACTAGAAAGGTGAAAAAGACCATCTGACATGTGCGTATAATAATGTTCAGTGTTGAGTGTAAATGGTGGAATGATAGAGACATGTGCCCGACATCAATGATGGTGCGTTACCAAAAAAGGACCGAAAGAGTCAAAGACAGACAAATAAAAGGAATCCTTGAAGGGGTAGTCACATGTGGATTTTTAATGTTGTATTCATTTATGACTTGTCTTATGCTTGCAAAGCTATGTTTGGATCTGTGATGAGTTGATGAATTGGTGTTGAGTTCGGTTGTATAACCCTTGTAATGAGTTGTTGAGTTGATTGTTGGAAATTTTAGTTATCATAAAAAAACATACTGGAGTTGATGAACTAATTTTTGAGAATTGTTCTGTGAGAATCTAAGATTGTCCAGCTCAGTCGAGTTCACTTCCATTATTCTTTCTGTAGCGGTACCCTTACCAGCGTGGCGAACCCATTGCCTTGATCTGGCCACCACGGTCTTTCCACCTCTACGGGAGGTTGTAACACCCCAAAAGTTCCTAGACTAAACCTAGACTTAGAATGAAAACCAGTAGGGATAAATTTTTTTTATCTCGGAAGCAGGTAAATGAAACACTTTGACCGTTAAAGTTTTCGTTGGTTTTTGTAAATTTTCTCTTAAGAAGTAACGACATGAAACGACTCTTTTGTAAGTAAATGAGTCATCGTGTTCATGTGACCAAGTCTAGAAATTTGTTAAATCCTCCCTGAAACAATGAGCGGATGACGAGTCATTGGAAGATGCATAACAACTCTCCTATTAAACTGTGAAATGTGACCCAAAGTGTATAATCCTCCAATGACAACAAGTGTAAACAACGGCTTGTTGTTCCTTCTAACGGGTCATTCTGTCCATCCGTTAGGAGAAGTTTAGAGTTTGTTCAAAATCCTTTTATTGACTCTGATTGGATTCGCGACCCATTATTCCAGTTAATGGGTCATCTTTCAATTCATTGGTCAAGGTCACAGAAATGGGTTTCGGACCTAGACCAACGGCCCGATCCCAATGAGTCGTGGTCACAAATAACGCTTGTTGGATCCTAACGAACAATTTTTCAGATTTTCTCTAGGGTATTTTGTAATTTTAGCTCTTTAATTTCTAAGCATCATTTTGGGACTAATATTTATGGGTTAAAGGGAGTTAGTTAATTTTTCTCCCTCATTTTCTCATAGCTCAAGATCAGTGCGTAAAAGCAGGAATTCTCCCAGCAAGAGCTGAGTTCTTCCTACAACCAGTTGACTGCTTCTTAGGGGTTTTCTTTTTCGAGGTATGTGAGAATTCAACAAGGTCTTCAACACCCTTGTGTCCAAAAATTTTAGCAAACCCTAGCTATAAGCCTTTCTAGAAATCATGACTTGAGAATTTCCCATTGACCAATTTCCCCTTCTCTATGATGCCGGACTTTCATTATTGAATTTTTGTGTATTCGATGTTTTCAGCTATCTGATGCATGTCTCACTTGAACTTAAACTTGGCCCGATTCTTCATAGAGTTTAATTACAAAACTAGCAATGTCACATATTAGTGAAGAGGTCCATATCCTAATCGGCATCGTCCTACACCTCCTTGAGGACCGGGTTCGACACTCCTTCACAATTTAACATGTGAGCCCTTGGCTGTTACCTCTAGACATACTTAGACAGCCTGGTAAACTCCAGAGCATGCTCCTCCACTGTTCTATTCCCTGCCTCAAATTCATAAACTTCGCTACCTTAGCTTCTCACAGGCTCTCGGGAAAAATCTGTCTAGAGAAAGTGTATTTTAAACTCCTCCTCACCAGTCTGCTCCCTCGTCGCCCCTCTTTCCTGTTCTTACCAGACCTGAGCTACCATTTTAGCTGGTAGGCATCCAGATCAGCACTCTCGGAAGGAGCTAACACCCATAATGTGGATGATCTTCTTTGATCTCGTACACAAGCTCTTGAGGGTCCTCCCCACCTTGGATTCTCCCTCGGAAGATGGAGGTTTCATACAGGTGAAGTCCCGCACCCTCGCAGCAGCTGCGGATCCGTTGTTGTTAACTGGTACTACTTGCTACAGGTCACTTGATTGGTGACTGTTTGACGAAACAGTGGATAAATTTGCCACGAACTTATGGTGGATCTTTATGTCATCGAGGAGCCTTCAGGGCAGGTCTGTTGGCATTACCAGCCTTCTTCCGTTACCCGTGTCTGGGAGGCATGATTCAACTGAAACAAAACTGAGCATGAGTTAGAAGGACGTTTTTGGGGTGAACTTTAACGCATGATAAAGAGTATGAACAAAGAGAGTTTTCCTAATAACATCTCATAGCCTCCTGGAAGTGTAAGTGTGGCGCGCTTCACACCCATGAAAATGACTCTACTCAGGTATCTTTCAAACATTCCAAGTATACTCTAAACCTAGTGCTCTAATACCAAGTTTGTCATGCCTCGAGTCTACACCCTGGATGGGACACGGTACTTGGAGTCTAAATGTTAAGTCAACCCCGAGTCTATCATACAATTATTGAGTAAAACATGCATAGAGGAAGCTTTGGAATATTATCATAAAATATTTATAAAAGCTAAAACATAAAGGACAAAACATCTGAAAGTGAAGTGTCATTATTAAATAGCCATCTAGTGATGATTCAGGACAAGCTGACTAACTTTAAGTTTAGTGAAAATACTGAAACGGACTGAGAATGCAAAAATCCCTCGAAATATGAGGACTCACAATTCTACTGGAAGGATCTGAACTGCGGCGGCTAACAGCGTAGTCACATTTGTGGTTGTATCATGAAATGATACAACATAAAAAATAACTTTTTGTCAGTACTTTGAATGTACTGATTAAGTGAAAGAAAACATGATGATAAATATAAATGACTGAACTGAAATGACAAGCCATGACAACTAATAAACTAAGATTATAGAAGTAGCCAAGGAAATGAAGTGAGATGGTCAAGGTGACCTGTCAGTGGTTAAGGCATGCTAAGTCTGAAATATTAGTTTGAGGGTCTACGATCGTCAGCTTGAACTGGAACTGTACTTACTAATCACGATACTGGACTGAGCTGACTAGTGGGAGAGTCTATAACCGACATATAACCATGTGAGCTAGACTTGGAGTGGAGTAGCATCTCGCCATGGTAGGTTAATATGCCGGGGGTATAGAGGCATGAACTTGGTGATCACAAAAGTCTAGGGCCAATCAGGCTAATAAATACTGTAACCTACGTTGGCAACGTAGTTCTAAGAACCTGGGTGCGTTGGAACCTGGCCCGCTCAGTGCTAAGTCCTGCTCTCCTTGGAATACCTAAGCGAATTCTAGTGATAGCTCGAAACGGGGCCCAAGTCTAGTCAAGGATATATAATTGAAAAGTATCTGTGGAGTCTTATGGACAGATTCTGAAACTGGGTTCTAGAGTGGTCAGAGCTTCTTATGTAGAAGCGTCGTAATCGTTAAGAATAAATTGTAATCGACTAGGGTCCTAAGGCTAGTCGGAGATACATTTTATCTAAAATTTCATGACCATCCTAGTGGACAAAATGAGCGAGTTCCAGTCTGGTTACGCTAAGCTGGGAGGTATCACGGAAGACTCAAGGAATTTCTGTGGTCAAACTGAATATCACTGAGGATATTCCTGTGAACACAACTAAAATTTGGACTACTAAACGTATGAAATTTCAACTTATTCCAACAACACGCGAATTCCATAAGATGGAAAAATTTCAAGAAATAAGGAAATCTCATCCGGCAAAGCAGTATTATAGTTTCTCATTCGTGCCAGGGATGGGGACCATTCTTATCAAGGAATAATTACTCAGCATCTAATTAATAAGGAATTCTAGAAAGTCACCCAAACACACTTCACAAACCATGAGGAATTTAATATATGTTATAAACATTTCATTCAAAATATCGAGGCTTCGATTACTTTTGCAGGAACATCGACAGTCTAGTCGTGAACCTGACGGAGATCATATCAACAATAAGCATGAACATCATGCTAGGTGAAATCAACAAAAATAAACATGAAATCTTTTCATACTCAAAAGCTAAGGGCTAGAGTACGATAGAAATTATAAAGGGGTTTTGGGAGACTGAGGAAGAACTATTCCCTTGTTGAATTCCACATACCTGACTAAAAGTTCCCCAAAGAATAAAACTCAAACTGCTGCAATGGAGAAAAACCCTAAGCTTGCTTGAGATTCTTTTGAGAGAACTCTTCGATGTTTTTCTGAGAATAAACGTGGGGAGTGAGGAGAGGCGTTCATTCCCACTAATAGGTCCAAAGCGATGTAGTTTAGAGTTTAAGAGAGTAGGAAGTACTAAACAACCCTTAGAAAATCGTAGGGAAAAACTGTTAGGTGGTCCTAATGAGTGACCTAATGGTGTGGTCACACTCGTTGAGTACAACGCCCGAGAAATGCGAAGGTCACCACGAGGGACCTGCGAGTCATGGTGAGTGACCACGGCGGGTAGTGTGTCATGAACCACACTTCCTAAATGTACGGCTCCCCACGGGTAACACCACGGCTCGTGGTATCCCCAACCGAGTCATGGTGAGGACTTGTGGGGTACTACTTAACTCTCAAATCCTCCTCTAGGCGATGCGACTCACCTCATGACTCGTGGTACCTGACCATGACTCATGAGGTCTTGTTCAAGGTACATTGTCTCTCCCTTTTCATTTCTCAATCCCCCTTCCCATGACTAACCTAATGAGTCATTAGGTCTCCTGCTGACCGTTAGATGAGTTGTTACTGTGGCATTTTCTGCTGCGGTTTTAGATTTTCTAATTTAAGTCCCGAATCTAATCTTCGAGTTTCTGGGGCATTACATGTGCAAATATTGCTTTACAGTATTTTCAGTATTCTCCATATACTCCATCACACTTAATATTATGTTAGTCAATTATCATTCAGTATTATGGTTTTATCAACATGTTCGGTGTTGTTTAGGCTGTCATGACTCTTTTAGATAAGAAGCTTTGACAGAAGTCTTTGAACACCTGTATTTTCAGTTATTAGGTTCTTTAGGCTCTCAGGATACTTCCGGATAAGTAGTTACGACTTAGCCTTAGGACACCGATTTCGAGCTAATCAATTTCGCTGGTGCCAGTGGGACTTCGGTTGGAGTAACACTTAACATCGGCCGAGCCGGGGTTTAACGCATCAGATTCCTAGAACTACATGCCACCATAGGTTATTAGCCCAAATGGGCCCTAGATAGTGATCATACAACTGAGTCACTATACATCACAGGTATAGTGGGCTCTCTTCGATGAGGTGTATACATCAAGCTCCATGTCTGCTCACGTGGTTATATATGTCCGGTTTATAGGGTTATATGTCGGTTATAGGCTCTCCTACAGTACAGTACAATCATAGTCCTCATTTCAGTCCATTATATTAGATTTTAGAATATACTTATGACCCTAACTCAGTTTATCTGTTCTTACAGTAGACTATTTGATGTATTTACGATTTCAGATAAGGTCTTTGCATGTTATTTCAGTTCAGTTTATGAGTTACTAGTATGCCTATGTTTTATTTTACATCTCACATATTTAGTAAATTCTAAGTACCGATCGCATACTCTCTATGTGCTATATCATTTTATGATATAGCCTCAGGTACCTAGTCTCACCATTGCAGCTAGCTTCACCGGCGATATCCAACAGTTGATAGCGATGAGTCCTCATATTTTTTGGACCGAAGTCTTTATTTCATTTATTATAATTTTCAATTTTCATACTTTAGAGTTATTTGGGGGGCTTATCCCAGCAACTCATCAGTTAGTAGAGGTTTCCAAACAACATAGTATTAGTTTCAGGTTATTATTATTATTATTATTTGTTAAGACTCCAGTGTTTATTAGATTTTATCTATTCTCGTAAAAGATTGTCTTAAACTTAAGTAGTTTCTACTCAGTTTTCTATTTATTTCCAGTATGTTAATGATATGCTATGCCTCGGGTTAGCTTGGAGTTACTTGTGATTCTAAGTACTGTGCCGCGTCCAGAGTGTAGACTCGGGTTGTCACAAACTTAGTATCGCCTCAGGTTTAAAGTGTCCTAGGATGTATGAAAGCCGCGTCAAGTAGAGCCCTTTTTATAGGTGTGAAGCACATCACACTTATGAGGAGGAGGCTATGAGGCGTTTAAGGAAAATTCCCTTTTCTTCATGGTTCTTATTGTACGTAGAGTGTGAAACTCTAAAATGTCCTTCTAACTCGTGCTCTACAATTTTCAGTTGACGATGTCTCCAGAATAGGAAACGGAAGGAGAACAGGTAACACCAACTGGCAAGCCCCACCAACTCCAGTAGCCCTTCAGGATGATCAGGTGACACCTGCTGAATTCAGGGCAGCTATTCAGATGCTAGCTTGCGGTGACCAATCAAGTCAACCAGTAGGTCGTCATACCTGCCAATGCGAGTAGACCTATAGCTGCTGCTAAAGTTCAGGAATTTACTCGGATGAATCCCCTAGAATTCCATGGGTCTAAGGTAGATGAGGACCCATAGGACTTTCAATGAGGTACGGGTGTTACCTCTATCAAAAGTGTAGACTTGGCCGCTTATCAGCTGAAAGGAGTGGTACAGATATGGTATAGGTGGAAAGAGGGAAGACGGGTTGGTGCAAGTCCGGTGAAGTGGGAAGAGTTTGTGACTGTGTGTCTAGACTTTCACCGAGAGTTAAGGAAAGTAATAAAGGCCATGGAGTTCATAAATTTGAAATAGAACGACATGACAGTGCAGGAGTACACCTTAAAATTTACTCAACTGTCAAAGTATGCTCCGGAGATGGTTGTGGAGCCGAGGGCTCGTATGCTCAAATTTGTGAATGAAGTCTCAAACTTAGTGGTTAAGGAGCGCAGAACCGCCATGCTAATTAACAATATAGATATCTCCTGGCTTATCATCCATGCACATCAGATAGAGGTGGAGAAACTGAAGGAGATAGAAAGGGAAATTAAGCGGGCAAGGACATGTCAGTTCGAGTATTCGCAGTAGAGGTCGGGCAGTAGTAGCCACCCATAGTAGCAACAGAGACCTCCAACACCCTCTTCATCTAGTGCTCCTTCTTCCAGGCCCTATAAAGATTGAAGGGGTGAAGTATTAGGCTCCTAGTCTCAGAACCATGTCTCCAACAACCACACTTTTTTGGTATGTATTAAGTGTGGTAAGAACCATCTGGGTGAGTGCCGTCTGGGCAAGGAGGGTTATTTCGGTTGTGGCCAGTTGAGTCACAGGTTGAGGGATTGCCCCTTAGCAGGATGGGGGAAGGCCTAGTCCACTACATCAGCAGCTTCGCTAGGTCGCTTAGCTCAACAGGGTACTACCTCAAGTAAAGGTGGCGGTCAACGTCAAAATTGATTCTATACCCTATCATCTCACCAGGACCAGGAGAACTCACCTGACGTAGTCATTGGTATGTTACACCTCTTTCAAATAAATGTTTATGCCTTACTAGATCCAGAAGCCACACTTTCTTTTGTGACTTCTTATATTGCAGTCTAGTTTGATATTAGTCCAGAAATTCTCTCAGAGCCATTTTTGATCTCTACTTCGGTTGATGAGTCAGTTAGAGTCAGTCGTGTATACATGAATTATCTATTCATAGTGTTACAGAAAGTCACCACAGTTGACCTAATAGAGTTAGATGTGGTCGATTTTGACCTCATTCTTGGCATGGATTAGTTACATTCTTGTTATGCCTTAGTTGACTGCAGAACCAGGAACGTTAGATTCTAGTTTCCTAACGAACCAATCCTAGAGTGAAGGGTAGTACTTCAGCGCCTAAGGGTTAGTTTATCTCATACCTTAAGGCTACGAAAATGATCTCAAAGGGGTACATTTATCACTTGGTTAGGGTCAAGGATTCTAGTTACAAAGCCCTAACTCTTCAATTAGTTCCACTCATAAATGAGTTCCCAGATGTGTTTCCCAAAGATCTCCCCGGAGTCCATCCCGAGCAGGAAATAGACTTCAGCATAGACCTTCTCTCAGATACCCAACCTATCTCAATTATTCCTTATAGAATGGCTCCAGGTGATCTTAAAGAGTTGAAAGAACAATTGTAATACCTCTTAGATAAGGGTTTCATCAGACCCAATATCTCTCCATGGGGTGCCCCACTCCTATTCATGCGAAGGAAGGACGGTACACTTAGAATGTACATTGACTACCGTTAGTTGAATAAGGCCACAATCAAGAATAGGTATCCCTTACCCAGGATTGATGACTTTTTTGACCAAATATATGGAGCTAGGTATTTTTCCAAGGTAGATCTTAAATCAGAATAACAGCAACTCAGGGTCAGAGAATGTGATATTCCGAAAACAACTTTCAAGACTCGGTATGGTCACTATGAATTCGTAGTTATGTCTTTTGAACTATTGAATGATCCTGTAGATTTTATGCATTTGATGAACAAAGTATTTACGCCGTACATGGACATGTTCATTATTATTCTCATAGATGATATTCTGGTCTACTCCAGAACTGAAGATGAACATACAGACCACCTGAGGGCAGTTTTGCAGAATCTCAAGAATCGCCAGTTATTCTCTAAATTCAGCAAGTATGAATTTTGGTTAAAATCAGTGGTGTTCCTCGGTCATGTGGTCTCCAGTACGGGTATTTAGGTAGATTCTCAAAAGATAGCATCGGTAAAAGACTGACTAAGACCTACTTCTCCATCAGACATCAGGAGTTTCTTGGGCCTAGCCAGTTACTACAAACGGTTTGTAGAAGGTTTCTTCTCCATTGCCTCTCCTTTGAACAAACTAACTCAAAAGAAGGTGAAGTTTCAGTGGTATGATGCATGTGAGAAGAGTTTTCAAGAGTTAAAGACTCGACTCATTACAGCCCTAGTTTTGACTCTGCCAGAAGGTTAAGATGGGTTCATGATCTATTGTGATGCCTCCAGAATTGGCCTTAGATATGTTCTGATGCAGCATGGTAAAGTCATAACTTATTCTTCTAGATAACTCAAGGCTCATGAGAAGAACAATCTGACTTATGATCTTGAGCTAGCAGTTGTAGCATTTTCCTTGAAGATTTGGAGGAACTACCTTTATGGAGTTCATTTGGACCTTTTTACTAACCACAAAATCCTGTAGTATATGTTCAGTCAGAAGGGTTTGAATCTTTGTCAGAGGAAATGGATAGAATTATTAAAAGATTATGATATGCGCGTGTTGTATCACCTGTGCAAAGCTAATGTAATGGATGATGCCCTCAACAGGATGTCTATGAGGAGTGTTGCTCATATTGAGGATGGTAAAGAGGAGCTGGCAAAGGATGTGCACAGACTGGCTCAGTTATGATTCCATTTGGTTGATTTGACAGAAGGTGGAGTTATAGTCCAGAATGGGTTGGAATACTCCCTTGTGATGGAGGTTAAGCCGAAGCAAGATGAAGAACCAATCCTACTCAAGCTGAAAGAAGCAGTCCTAAAGAAACAGGTGGAAGCATTCTCAGAGGGGGAGAAGGTGTGCTTCATTACTAGGGCAGGTTATGTGTTCCATATGTAGATGAATTAAGGAAACAAATACTGACGGAAGCTTACAACTCCATATACTCTATCCACCCAGGTGCCACCAAGATGTACCATTATCTACGAGAAGTCAACTGGTGGAATGGCATGAAGAAGGATATTGTAGAATTCGTGCGTAAGTGTCCAAACTGCCAATAGGTCAAGGTTGAGCATCAGAGACCTAGGGGTATGACTCAGGATATCAACATTCCTACATGGAAGTGGGAATAAGTGAACATTGATTTTATTACAATTCTACCTCATACGCACCGATAACACGACTCAATTTGGGTGATTGTAGATCGGATGACTAGGTCAACACTTTTCCTACCAATTAAGATCACAAATTCAATAGAGGATTATGCTAGAGTATACATCTGGGAGTTAGTCAGATAACACAGAGTCCCCTTGGACATCATTTCAAATAGGGGTACCCAGTTCACCTCACACTTCTAGAAGTCATTTCAGAAAAGAGTTGGTACTTAGGTTAGGCTCAACACAACTTTCCACCCACAGACAAATTGCCAGGTTGTGCAGACTATTCATACTCTGGAGGATATTTTAGAGGCTTGCATGATCGATTTAAAGGGTAGTTGGGATGATCACCTACCTCTCATCGGGTTTGTATACAACAACATTTACCACTCCAGTATTCAGATGGCCCCGTTTGAGGTATTATATGGTAGGAGATGTAGGTCTTCTATAGGGTGGTTTGAGGTTAGTGAAGTTACCCTAATAGGGCTTGATTCAGTACATGAATCCATGCTGAAGGTTCAACTTATCAGAGAACAGTTGAAAATAACTCAAAGTCGACAAAAATCGTATGCAAATGTAAGGAGAAGGGAGTTGGAGTTTGTTGTGGATGACTGGGTATATCTAAAGATTTCACTGATGAGTTGGAAATACCAACTCATTAGGCTCCTAAGAATGAGTTTTTGCCTAGTTTTTGAGTCGTTCATGTGGATTTTATGCCCTTTCTCATGAATTCTTTGTAGGTACTCCACATGAGTGGAGAAAGCATGAAATTGAGCAAAACACATGCAGTTTGAGATGGAATTTGATGAGTTATCATATGAAGGAGAGGAGACAAAGATAATGGAAGATTTGAGATCAAGAGGATGTGCAAATACATGCTTTAATCGGCTAAATACGAATCTGAAAGGGCAAAACATGAGTGAAACGTCGAAGCTACTGCTTAGATTGGATAAACAACCAGCCCTTCACAAAATGGAATCGGCGAAACTCCCATTGAACCGTCAATTCCCCCTGCCAGGCCACTGTTTTCAATCGGCTAAAGTTTGGTGCTCCGCGGATTGCCACCGGCGAAATGTCGATTCCTCACCGGAGAGGCCATCTAATGATGGGTAAAAGGGTCCAAAAAGGTCTCCGAAGCATCTATAATTTCAAGGGGATTTGGGGAAAGTCGCACAAAAGAAAGTACAGATATTTAGATAGCTTTCATTGTACACCACTCATTCATTGATCTAAACTTCATCTTCTTCATAGAATTTTTGGTAGAATCCTTTCACCATAGAATTGTAGAGTTAGATAGTACTTTCCTTATTCTTTTTCTTTAACCCATTTTGGGAGAATTCCACCATTGTTGTAAGAGCTTGTGAAACAAATTTGTGAAGCTAATGTGATGAATGTGAGGGGAATCCTCTTGGTATCTTCTCTCTATCTTTAAATATGCTTGACTAATTTTCTAGCTAGAGTTATATTCATGGTGGGTTTGTTAGTTTGATTGGATTTTGATAAATTTCTCTTGGGTTCTTATTGTAATTGTAGATCTATTATCTTCTCCCAAGTTATAATTTCCAAAATTGATGATTTGAAAACATGAATTGTTCTTTACTTTTATTGCTTTTGCTTGAGAGAGAAAAGTGAGAATCTGGTGAGAAGTAATAGTGAGGAATTGGAGTACTTATGTGTGGGATTAAGCTAGAAATAGTTAAAATCCACATTTTCACTCCATTAAAGGTCAGGGCTAGAAATAGCTAGTCCTTCCTCAAGTTTGTGTGGTTGATAACTTGAATTGGCTTTGGGGTTTGAAAGAACCCAAGGCATTAACATGTTATGGTTGAAAAATAAGGGAATGTGAATTATCCACTGTAATCTGTGATAATTTTGAGTCTAAGGCATTAAAGAAATTCCTGATTTAGTTGTGATCTCATCTATAGGAATGCCCCTAGCCTCTCTCTTGTGATTGCTTCAATTAGAATTCCCCCAATTTAGTCTTAGTTTAGAATTAGATAGTTATTCACCTTTAATTTCCCCCAGTTTTACTTTTCAAATGTTGAACAATTATGCATTCTAGTTTGAATTAGTTTATAACTCTTGAATTATTAACTCAATTCTCGGTGGGATTCGACCCCGACATCCGTCAGGATATTTATTTTAAAACAACGACCGTTTACACTCTTTAGTAAAAGAGGAGTATATTTTGGACGTTATCATTCACCTATGAAAGGGGTGATAAGGAGTTAGCATCGGTGTATCCGGTCTTCCATGTGTCTCTGTTGAATAAATATATCGGTGATCCAACTTCAGTTGTACCCTTAGAGAGTGTTGTCTTAAAGGATGGTCTCTCTTATGAAGAGGTTCCAATTCAGATTCTGGACCATTAGGTTCGTAAGTTGAGGAACAAGGAGGTCGCTTTAGTAAAAGCTTTATGGAAGAATCAGCTAGTCGAGGGATCTATATGGGAAGCTGAAGCAGATATGATGGCTAGATACCTACACCTTTTCCCTTTCAGCTCAGCTTTAGCATCGGGCACTAAATTTCTCCTCAGTACTCTATTCAGTTTCATGTTAGATTCATGCTCATCAGTCCTACTTATATCTTAGTGCGCACTCTTTTTGCATGAACTCAGTTAGTATGTCTATCTCATTTTTGGAGTCAGTCACTCCTTCAATATTCAGTTTATAGTTTTTAGTTCAGGATTGCAGCTCTTTCCCTATCCTTCCATATTACTTAGTCTTCATTTTTAAGGATACTATTTTCAAGGAAGAGATATTGTAACACTCCAAAAGTTCATAATACTAAACCCCATACTTAGAATGAAAACCAACAGGATACAAATTTTTTTTTACCACAGACGACTCATCCAACAAGTTGTTGTCGAAACCAATGACCCGTCAGAAGAGTCATTGTTGGTTTCTATAAATTATCCTCAATAAGTACTGAGAAATAGAATGACTCATTATATGAAGTAATGAGTCATCATATCACTCGTTGTGACCAAGTCAAGAAACTTATCAAATCCTCCCCCAAAACAACGAGCCAAACGACATGCCATTGGGAGATGTAACGACTCATCCTATTAACCCATTGAATGAGATCCAGGAAGTGTTATAATCCCTCCAGTGACAACGGGTGTAAACAACAACCCGTTGTTCCTTCTAACAGGTCATTTTGTCTGTTCGTGTGGAGAAGTTCAGAGTTTGTTCAAAATCTTTCCAGTGGCCACGACTTGATTCAATGAATCTGTTGTTCCATCTAATGGGCCATCCTATTCGTATATTGGTCAAGGTATAGAAACTATGTTTATAGTCCCAAGAACGACGACTGATCCCAAGGAGTCGTGGTCACAAACAACGACTCATTGTATGACCCATTGGGTCACGATAGATAGTTTTTCAGACTTTTCTCCAAGGGTGTTTTTATAACTTTTTGCTATTTTAATTCCTAAAATATGTCATTTTGGGGTAAATATTCAAGGGTTAAATGGATTTAGTTGATTATTCTCCCTTGTTTTCACACTTTGCTCTCAAGATCAGTGCGTAAAAGCTTAGGAATTCTCCCCAGCAAGAACTAGGGTTCTTCTTGCAATTTCAGATATTCGAGCTTCTACTCAGGGGTTTTCTTTTTTAGGTATGTGGGACTTCAACAAGGGTCTTCTTTCACCCTTGTGTTCCAAAATTTCAGCAATCCCTAGCCATAAAACCTTTCTAGAAATCATGACCTTGGGATTTTCTTTTGACTATTGAATTTCCCCTACTTCCTCTATGATGCCAAACTTTCATGATTTTAATTTTTGTATATTCATGATGGTATTTTCAGCCATATAGTATGTCTCACTTGAACTTGAACTTGTCTTGATTCTTCATAGAGTTTAATTATAAAACTCGCAAAGTCTTAAATTAGCATGAATTGTCATGTATACATGATTTTCTCATAGAAATGTGCAAATTTGCTTAACAGTATTTTCAGCATTCTCAGTATTCTCTATCACAACAATATTGTTAGTACTCAGTATATTCAGTATTATCAGTTTAGCAACATGCTCGATGTTGTTTATACTGTCGTGAAACTTTCAGATAAAGAAGCTTTGATAAGTCTTAGAACACCAGTATTTTCAATTATCAGGTTCTCTAGGCTCTTAGGGCACTTCCAGGTAAGTAGTTCTGACTTAGCCTTTGGACACTAGTTTTGAGTTAATAAGTTCCGCTAGCTATAATTAGGACTTTAGTTGGGAGTAGCACTTAGTACCGAGGGGGCCGGGGTTCAGCACCCAGGTTTCCAAAACTATGTGCCACCGTAGGTTATTAGCCTGAATTGGTCACAGATAGTGATCACATAGCTCAACCACTATACCCTGGCAAGATACAGTGGGCTCTCTTTAATGGGGTGTATACATCGAACTTCACGTCTATCTCACGTGGTTATATGTCGGTTATAGGCTCTCCCATAATACAATATAGTTAGAGTCCTCATTCCAGTCCCATCTATCAAATTTTAGAATATGCTTATGACGCTAACACAGTTTATCCGTTCTTATAGTATTCTCATATAGGTCAGACTATTTGTTGTATTTACGATTTTGAATAAGGTCTTTGCATGTTATTTCGGTTCATTTTATGAGTTACTAGTATGCCTATGTTTTATTTTACATCTCGCATATTTAGTACATCCCAAATATTGATTGTATATTCTCTATGTGCTTTATAGTTTTATGATATAGTTTAAGGTACCTAGTTTCAGCATCGCAACTAGCTTCACCGGTGATATCCAGTAGTTGATAGCGGTGAGTCCTCATCTTTCGAGGACTAGAGTCTTTATTTCATTTATTGTCATTACTAGTTTTTAGAATTTAGAGTTAGTTGGGGAGAGGCCTGTCCCAGCAACTCATCAGTTAGTAGAGGCTTTCAGACAACATAGTATCAGTTTCAGCTTATTATATTAGCAGTGTTGTTAAGACTCTAGTGTTCATTATATTTTATCTGTTCTCATAAAAGATTGTCTTAAAACTTAAGTAGATTTCGCTCAGTTTTCTTATTTCTAGTATGTTAGTGATATGCTATGCCATGGGTTAGCTTGGGATCACTTGTGACTCTAAGTACCATGTCGCGCCTAGGGTGCAGACTCAGGTACTAACAGAGGCCTAATTCAGTGAGCAGGCTAGCTTTTACCTTACTTTGAATCATTCTAGAATTCATGTTACCTTGTGATTATCTATTTTGATGA